>JAKSZP010001545.1:0-134471 GCA_022478985.1 Massospora cicadina
TATTGTCTGTCACACTACTTTTCTATGAGGCGGGTGCTTTAAAAGCGGGTCTTAGCAACAAGGGTGGGGCAATCTTGATTGTCTGGGCTTTGGCTCACCTGTCTACAATAATCACTGAGGTTTTCTAGGTTGGCCTGAACCTGGATAGCGGCCAGTAGCTTACATGGGCTTACACTGGTGCAGCGATAGTGGATAGCACTCACATACTAAATTGACAGCTTAACCTGAAAGGGCTGTGATGGTTCCCACACAAAAAGGTCCTGGAGAGCAAACATATCACAAAAACAAACAGAGAGACCAACTCCATTATTAAATCAATAGCGGGGTGGCCCCTGCTTCATAGAAGGCTCTAGTCTCATTTGCAGCAGTGGCTACTAACAAATTTGGGGTCAGAACCAAGCTTTTTGAAGGGGGAACTCCAGCCATCAAAAAATTTTGATGGAAAACATGGTGGAGAGCCTCAAGAGGGCTATTGCTTTGGAAGAAGAATGGGTGGTCTAAGGAGATGCTCATGGTCATAGTGATTGAGGTGCGCAGGTTTGCCTCACTCTTTATTTCAAGTTTGGCTCCTGGTTTAAGACTTATGCCCTTACAGTCTAAGCTTCAAAAGGAACAGGCTTTGGCTGCCAGTTTGAGTATGAAGAATGATAATGATTGTTATGTTTACATGACTTGATAGAAGGCATTAACCCCAAGGACAAGGCTAGGTGGCAGGAAGTCCAGAAGGTTAAACTTCAGGCCCTTCCTGACCACAAGCACACCTTGGATCAACGCTGGGTACAAGCCAATTATGCCCAGGTTGGTACAAGTGAGGTTTAAAACGCCCAGCCCCTTGTTTCAGCTCAGGCGTTAAAATGGACAAGCTACTAATGAATGATGGTGGCACAATCCAGTTAATTCGGAAACAGGATTGAAACCCATTCCGTTTATGAAATTACAAGCTCAGGCCAGGTACAACTTCAATTGATCACTCAGGTGAGAGTCAAATTTCAAAGTATGATACCCTTTTGGATGGAAGTGTGACCCTATTGGTTCACCAAGGCTTGGGACCACTTCTGCTAACCCAAAATTTCCCCAAGGTTGTTTAATTATAGCCTCCAAGACCAATGTTTCTCATTGGTCATCTTTCCCAATAAACCCCATAGTCATTTTACATTTTTATATGTTGACTTGGGCGCACCTGTTCATGGACCTCTTTGCGGAGGTCTTGCAACAGGTTATCCTGTTTATCCTTTCAAAATTTATTACAGCCTCTGGTACACCATTGGGTTTACCCAGTTCCCTCCAAACTGGTCATTAGTGCACTCTACCCCTGTATCAGACATGGTTATGAACTGGCCTCAGGCATGGCCAAGTTTTTCAGATGGTCTGACTTTTTATTACTCTTACATGCTCAACGCCCTCGCCTAAGTTCCTTTAGCTCCAGCACCCTCTGCTGGGCTATTTTTATCATAACTTTGACTACTAGTTCCCTCGCATTGGTCCTGTGCACTGAGCACCTCTACGCTGGTTTTTGGAGAGTTCTAGATACTTTCTTGACAAGGCCGTATGTCTTGACATTGGCATCAATATTGAGAGGTTTATTATAAGGGACGTACCATCAGTTGTAATAAAGGGGCCATGATGTCTCATCTGAAAGGCTTTAGCAGAGTGATCTCTTTTAATGAGAACAACTGGTAAAGAACTTGAAGCAGAAGGACGGTATCTTGAAAAGTTCACCATGGGATCTGGGGACTATGTTTTGAAAGTTGAACTTTCAAAGTCATATGGAAATTTCCTTGTTCAGTCACTGTGGGAACCTGGAGTGTCCCTGTGGTACCGCTGGACAGGTGCTTCTTGTGTAGTGCATAAGGGAATATCAGAGCCAAATGTCCTCAGGTTTAACCTCCTATGACAGTGACCAAGCCTAATGGGACTAGCGCGGGGGTGCCAGAAATGGTGCCCTCAAAGAAAGAGAAGTCGGCTCTCAGAAGGCGTTGGAGAAGCTAACTGAGTTGTCAGCCAAAGCAAAGGAGGCAGCGGTGGATGGCAGTACTAATTTGGGGGCGGTGATTGAGGTGCTGAAAGATGCCAGAAAGTCAACAAGAAGTCAAATTGTTCCTGGAAAGGTTAGGGAAGCTGCTAGACTTCCAAATCAAGCTTAGTGGTGCTTTGTCCCAATCTGCAAAAAAGACATTTTGGAAATGGTCACCTCCCAAATGGATGGGGTTCTCCCCATCACTCGATTGCATAAGAGGCAAGCAACCATTAAGGATGTGGGTGGGATGGAGCATGTAAGACCCATAGGGAAAAGGCAAAGGTGAGGAAGGTTCTGCCTGCTAGCAATTGTAACGCACTAGCTCCTTCCAATGAGCCACAAATGAATTAGGAACATGGCCCAAGTCAATGACTAAAGGGCAGACAAGGTCCCTAAACTAATCTCCTAGTGCGTGTGCTACAGGAGCCACGGATAAACACCCCTTGGAGGACAGTTGTGAGTATGTTTACCCCCAGCAACATGCCCTGACTCCAAGACAAGGTGTATAGGGAGGTGATAGCCTTCCCAATCTCGCTCTCAAAATCCAACTCCTGTTTGTATAGGCCAAACATGGCCGCTGTTATACTAAATAATCAATATAAACCTCGGAAGACAGTAATAAAAATAGATAAGGCTTAGGAACGGCTTTATTTGATATATTTAGGAAAGTTGATAGAAAACGGAACTAGAGAACCCCCCATTCTCAAGTCCTATCTCTTATAGCTCTCTGCTGCAAGCATAGATCAAGCTTATTCGCTATGCCTGATTTTATGTCTTTTAAAACATGTCATAAGATAACCCCAATTGCTTTAGGCCGGATTGAATTCCATAGTGGCTGAATCACCATACCCAAGAATCATTCCAATTCTGATTTGAATCCACCTTTAACCTAGAAACCACCCAATTCAAAGCCATTTGGTTCGACCCCAGGCCTGATGAAACATCTAACCATCGTCCTTCCCCAGTCTTAGTCTCAACCTGGGGTCTAGCCAAGACTAATGCTCTCTCACTCCCTCTATCTTCCACGCCAGCTTGTCCTGTACTATCAAAAATTAGGGCAATGTGATGTTGAGGATAAACCTCAACTGTCACAGCAATAGGGCCAGTGCCTTCTAACCTGATTCTTCCAACTGAAGTGGAGGGGTCTATCAAGGACCCTGACAATGGTAAGTTTCTGGAGGCTGCTGTGACTGAGCAGCCAACACCCCCTGCCCAGTCTTATACTGGAAAAGCGGGGAAGAAACATGGTCCTACTAAACCAGCTGAGGTGGAAGAGGATAGGGACCCCCAGATCCCAACACTGAAGCCTCTTTGGTTTTGAACCTATGACAATCAGGGTTAAATTTGCTAATGTGTGGGGTCTGAATGTCCTCAGGCAGCGGCAGCAAGTGAAACTCTATTTGCTTAACACAGGATAGATATTGGTTTCCTCACTGAGACTAAGTCCAAACTCGGGGTGGAAGAGGACAGGGCTTACCATTTTCCTCCAAAACAATCATTTTACTCTTACTTGGCGGATCAACCAAAATTGGACTTGCCCTTAGGGGAGGGAAAGAGGGAGGGGGAGAAACCAAAGGGGGGTGTTTTGGTATAGTGGGTGGACAAGGTCAAGAGGTTGGATAAAAGGGTATTGGTTCCTGGAAGAGAAGTGGCAGTAATGTCAATGTTTGGAGAGGAATCAATTTAGTTTATCAGCATTTACATGCCCAATTCTGGGCCTGAAAGGAAGGCCTTTTCAAGAAAGTCGACCTGAGGATCCAGGTGGAAGGCATTGGGGGGTCATTAGTGTGTTGGGGGGAGGCATGAACTGTGTCTTCTTTAGGGATGACTGGGTTGGGGCTTCAGTCAACTGGAGATCTGATTCTGGAGCCCACAAGTTGGCTGATTTAATGATCAACCTTGGCCTACTGGAGGTGTGAATATCTAGCTGTGGTGAGGAGGGGGAGACTGGGTAAAATTATTTTTGGATGGATCATTTCTCCTGCATTGACCTTGTGTCAGTGCCTTAACCTCTCCTGAGTCGCTGCAAGTTGATCATTTGGAATCATGATCTAGGTGCTTCAGACCACAGGCCCCTTGAACTGCAGATCAGTGACCCTCAGGTTGCTTTTTCAGGGAAAGGGATCTGGAGATTATTCCTTGAACCTTTAAAGTGGAGTCCACTTCAGGATATCATGAGGAAGAAGATGAGGTTGTGGAGAAGCCAGATGCGCCAGTAAAATGGTTGATGATGAAGGCTGATCTCAAGGTGGCCTGTGAAATCTTTGGGAGGCAACTAAGGGTCATGCGTTTGAGGTATGAAACCTTGGAAAGGAGCTTTGTGAGTACCTGCAAACAGGCTGTGGTCATGGGGGCATCTTCCTACACGGCCAAGGCTGAATTGTACGCAAAATTGATGGGAGCCTTCCTGATGGATTGCCATAAACAGAGGAAATCTAGGTGAGATGAGGATTCTAAAAACAATGTGGCTCTACTACACAAGGCAGTAGGGGCATTAAGACTATCAGCAAGAATCTTGTCACTTTGTGATGAGGGAGTTGAGGTGAAGGATGTATCTCACATAGTTGAAGTGGCCAAGTCCTACTATGAGGACCTTTATGACCCCTCAGAGGATGACCCAGAGGCATTAAAGTACTCACAACCGGACTGGGGTACTACCAAAGGAGACTCAGCACCAACTATGTAGCAAGGTCTACAAGTCAGAGGTGTCAGATGCCATCTGCAAAGGAAAGAATGGCAAAA
Organism: Massospora cicadina; assembly: GCA_022478985.1. NCBI lineage: Eukaryota > Fungi > Entomophthoromycota > Entomophthoromycetes > Entomophthorales > Entomophthoraceae > Massospora > Massospora cicadina. The sequence continues at coordinate 4,760 of JAKSZP010001545.1, forward strand.
CTCCTGGAGAGGATGGGTTGATCCTTGAGCTCTACAATTTATTTTGGGCAGAAATGTTCAAGATGCTTGCTGAGCTCTACAAACAACTCCTAGTCTCTAGTGTAATTGAGCTAGCATTTTTGAGAGGCGTGGTGGTGTTGCTGTATATGAAGGGTGATCCCTCCCTCATGGGGAACTATTGGCCTTTGACTCTGCTTAACTTTGACTATAAGATCTTAATGAAGATTTAACCAATCAACTAAAGGGACTGTGGCAGATGTTATTGGAAAAGAGCATAATGGGTTTATCCCAGGATGCCCAATTACTGAAAATCTGATTCTGCTTCACCTGATAGAAGAGTGGGAAAGTAAACAGTATGATTAAAGAGTGTAGCTAATGTTTCTTGATCAAGAGAAGGCGTATGATTGGGTGAATCATGAGTTTTTTTGGAAAGTGTTAAGTAGGGTTGTAATCAAATGGCATCTATAGAGACTGATTAAAGCAATTTATGAGGAAGCCTCATCAGTTGTCAATATCAACGGTTTCCTCTCCCACCCTTTTAAGGCGTATAGGGGAGTGCATCAAGGAGACCCTCTATCTCCCTTGTTGTTTGTTCTTGCAATAGAGGCCCTTTCAGTGGCTCTCAGAAAGTTGGACTGAAGGAAATGACCTTCAATGGCTAAGAGTACTCTCATTTAATATTTGCGTATGATACATAGATTTGTGTTTCATTAGAGGAGGAGATGGTGATGAACATTCTGAAGATGTATCAGTATGCAAGCAACGCAAAGCTCAATCTGTCAATACAGGGCTTGGCCCATCAGCAGAATGGTAACGTTGGGTGTGGCACCAAAGAGCTCAATCCCCTGGATGGCAACAGGGAGAAGTTTCTGTACCTTAAGTTTCTCATCCCTGCGCGGGCGCTGCTGCGCAAAATTTGGCTCAAACTTGAAGCAGACCTTAAAAAAGCGGCTTGGAAGTGGCAATGGCTCAACTTATCTTATCAGGACAGGGCCATTTTTATGAACACTTTTATTCTTTCCAGTCTATGGTACATTGCCAGATTTGTTCCACCACTGGCATCTTTTATCAGAGTTTTACAGTGTTTGATCATCCAGTTCACTTTGGTAAGGGTGGGCATCAAAAACCAGTTTCTCTAACTTGCGTCAAGAGGTGAAGAAGTGGGACATCACTTTGATTAACTTTGAGAGTATGATCAAAGCACTTCAGCTGAAGTGGTTTGCATGGGTCACTTGAGAGGGAAAATCCATTTGTTGGGCTCCAATATTAAAGGACTACCTCTCTAAGCTTGCAAAGTCAGTTTGGAAAAGGATATTGGTGTCAGCTGGGGCATCAATCAATGAGCCTTTATAAATGTGGGGAACCTACCAGGCTACTGGAAGGATTACTTTAGAGTTTGGACAGGCAACAAGGGTAAATTGGATGGTGGAGAGTGGACCATAAAAAGGATTTAGGCAATTCTCCTTTGGAAAGAGCTTGGAGACTGGATATGGAACCTCATCTGAATAAAGCCTTCAAGCACTTTATAGGTGTGGTTCACTGGGTGACCTCCTTGATGGCAATGGATGGAGAGTGCTTAGGGTGGAAGCAGCTAATTTTGTTGCCAGTGCCTCCAAGAAACTGTTAAGAAAGGCGTGGGTGTTGTGGAAGCAACTAAACTGCCTTCTTGCTGAAGGGAAGAAATTTCTTCTCTGGCTGCATTAGAGGATGGGGAAGCCTGTTCAGAAGGTTGTTGAAGGCAGGATTGGTGGGTGTTCCTGAGAGGAAGAGAAGGCTGGAGATACCCCATATGGGAAAATCATTTGTACTTTGGGACTGGCTCAAGGTGGGAGGTGGTAGTGGTTCAACCCCTTAGATTTCACAACTTCCAGGTTCCAGAAGTTACAAGACAGAGATCTTTGCTTGACATAATTGTCCCAAATCACTTGCAAAATGCAACCTGGACTGATGGACCTGTGGGGAGGAGGGTTAAGAATGCTGGTTTTATTACAGTTCAAAACTTTCTCTTCCAACTCCGCAGCAACATCTTGGTCACTGGGGCAACTCTGCGTTAGTGGAGTAAGCATAAGGAGGATGACCTTCTTCACGCCTGTAAGGTGTGTGGAGGGGAAGATATGTCAAAGAACATCTTCACAGAGTGTCTGCAGCAGATGCTGTGTGGAGTAGTGTTCTTCTATGGTATGAAGCATACCAACCAGGGTTAAGTTATCCTCTGGTCATCTTGCATGGCCAGATATCATAACTGCGCATGCCCCTCCAAGTCTGCTTGCAGACAAGGAGGGGTTCAGGGTCTGGTGCACGATATGGGGGGAGGTTATGTATGGTCTATGGATTGCCAGAAATCAGCGTTGCTTTTCTTCTGAAGTATTTCAGGCAACAAGCTCTTTGGCCATAGTTAAGCGACAGCTAGATATAGCTGCAGAAAGCTATGGCAGTCCTCTTTTCTCAAGTAAGTCCAACCTTGGGGTCAGTCTGGTCTCATTCCTCTCAGTAAGGAATGGGAGTTATATCTCTGAACTAGCTGGGCAACCTTTGCTGCCCAGTATACCAAAAAGTGAGGAATATGTCAGTTTTGGGGTGGTGTGAGCCACCCCACCCTCAGTTGGGCCCACATCTATGGTGCTTAGATTTGCGCAGCCCCAGTGCGGCAGAGGGCAGTAACCTGGGTTTCATACCACAAAGTTGCCTGCACTGTTTTCCCTAATGGGCGCACAAATATTCAAAGAATTTGCTAAGCATGCCATGGAAAACCTGCAGTTACAACTTTGTGGTATGCAACCCAAACAATACAGCAGTTTTACCTACAAAAACTTTCTGGCAGTGAAGATAACTTCCACAAAATTTTGAATAGCACAGCAAACCAACATGTCAGCTCCCCATTCAGCAATATACTAACCCAAAGGGATCTTAGCCACAAAGATCTTGGAAGATACAATTATTCCGGTACCCCTTAAAAACCTGTGCAAATCCAGCCCCACGTTATGACAAGACCTCCATCAAGATATCAGATTCCCCCAGATTCAATTACAGGGGTCTGAAAAGGAATCCCTACTTACCAACATGAGTGTTTTCCACACTATAGGGTCCCTCTCCAAATACACTGTACCCATCCTCCTCAACATAGACTCTTCAGCAAATATTGTAGACAAAAGATTTCCTTTTAAACATTGGCTATTAGGACATCCTTCAAAGTAGATGATTTTCCTGATGGCTGGGAGAACTCTAAAAGCTTTTTGAGGTTAATGGTTTGATCTTCCAGTAGAGATAGTAGGCAAAATCTGCTACATCAATGCAGTAGTTTTTGACTACAAGCACTTCCAGTAACTACTTTACTGACAGGTCATAAAGGAATTCAGAATATATGCCAACTTTGAATTCAAATAAAGTTTATGCAGACAAAAATGAAAAGAAACCATGATTGTTACATATTCCAACTAGGGGAAGTTAACTAATGCCCTGCGCAACTGTCTACCTACGTTTGAGATTGGTTAGCAAGAAAATATAATTCCCTAACCCATTTGGATCATTTATTAAATGGAGAAAGTAGCAAAACTCCTTGAACAATTTAAGATTCAATTATGCTGTGATGGCGATGACTTACCCTTATCAACTATGGGATTTAAACCAGATTGTCGTTGCTGATGCTAAAGCTATTTACATATGACTACTTTCTGCCATAAGTTTCATGGTTAGATGACATTATAGTGAGGGACCAACCCTAGGGATAAGGCTGGGCGACAGGAGGCCCAGAAGGTAAAGCTTTAGGCCCTTACTGACCTCAGACACACAGTAGACCAACGCTGGGTACAAACCAAGTATGCCCAGGTTGGTACTAGTAAGGCGCCTAATGCCCAGCCCCTTATGTCAGCCCAGGCGTTAAAACGGACGGTTTACTCAATTAATGCAGATGGTTCAATTTGGTTAGTTGAGGAATGGGGTTTTGAAACCCATTATATTTACCAAATTATGCATTCAGGTTGGATCCAACTTCAATTGATTACTTGAGTGAAGTCAGTTTTGGTGTTTTATACCAATTTGAATGGTAGTGTTTGCCTATTAGTGAATTGGTGCTTGAGACTGCTTCAGCAGACTCCAAATTCCCCCAACGAAGTTTAATTATGTTTTCTGTGACAAACACTCCTTGTTGGTTGAGTTCCAATAAACATTTCCCGTTTTCCCATTTTACTTATGTTATTTTGAACAATCCTGTGCATGGACCCCGTCGAGGAGGTCTCACACTTCAAACACCATATCATTTTACATATGATCCAATTTGACCCTAGTGCACCGTTGGTTTGCCCAGGTTTCCACAACCTGGTACGCTTACCCTTTTCCTCTTTGTGCACTGCGTTGTTTTTGGTGTGGTAATTTTTATAATGATCACACTCTTTTCCTTGGGTTATTATTGCTCCAGCACCCTCTGCTGGGCTCTAGTAACTTTGGTAATAATGGCTAGTTTCCATGCATTGGATCTGTGCACAGTGCACCACCACGCTGGAAAGAGGAGAGCTATAGACACTCTCCTTACATTAGTTGACCAACTTCTCAATTCTATGTGCACAAACTTTTTCCATGTGGTAATTTTCCAAAGTGGAAACGGTGGGCACCAGCTGTGGGCTTCAGCTGTGGTCAGCTGCACCGCTGTTTCCTCTTTTTCCTGAAGGCTGGAGCAACTTGGCGTTATTATGGTTGCCCCCTACTGGAAAGTATCCAACCTTTATGCCCATACCTGGTGGATACAGATGCTTTGAGGTCCAAAAGTTGTGATTCCCCAACTTTCCACCAAAATTATAAATTTCAAATTTAAATAAATGAGTTATCTTTTGACCGCACGTTCAGACAATGCCAGCGGAATTGGCGCAGATGGGCCTGGGGGTGTTGGCCTTGGATACCATTGGGCATTCCATTGCAGTTAGGGAATAGGGTCATTCACATCTGAAAACGCGTTTTATGACGATAATTTTATCCAAGCCTCTTAGCCGGTTCTTAGCTTTTATGGCTTGGATGAGAACTCTATTCCAGTCTATTAAATTACCCCTGAGAACCATTGTTTGACACCTACCATGATCTGGGGCACTCATGTAGCGGAGAAAGAACTTCATTTAAAATATGATAAAGTATATGCACCTGCAGAAGGCATGGTGGGGTATGTGGCCTCAAAATTAAGAGTGGACAACTATCCCTACCCCTTCTATGATTCCAAAACATACTCTGATGGCTTGCTTGAGCCAGAGGAAGAATTTTTTGTTTAGGTATTGTCGTTGTCTGCCATAAATAAAGACCATTCTGGGTATTTTCTACTGACTGCTACCCTCTCCTCCCCTTTAGGGAAGCTCACCGCTACTATTTTGGTAGATACTGGCGCCACTAGAAACTTTATGGACCAGTGCCTAGCTGACTATCTTGGGCTGAGTTACCTGCCAGGTGGTATGGTGAGGGGAGGGGAATCCCAAGGTATTCCCACTCTGGAGATCATTGGGACAGTGGACTATAAGGTTGGCAAGTACCACTTGTCAGATTAATTCAAAGCTATTAAAAACCTCTTGTACCCTATCATTTTGAGTGTGGAGTGGTGGCAGATGTTTGACGTTAGAACCAACTTAAAAGGGAATACCCTATCTCAAACGGTAAAGAATGGCCACACACTAGTTGTTCCTTTGTCTGAGGTTGACGTTCAGGGCGACTTGTCCCACTGGCCCCACCTTCACACCCTTACCCTTGCCTCTATGCTGAAGCCCACTGTGGTGGTTCCCCTACCTTCTTGTTTGGAGGTTTGGAATCTTCCTTTGATGCAGCTTCAGCTGATGCACTACCTGATCATTATAAGTATGACTGTGACTTCAAACTCACTGTGGATCTGATGTGTATTTATTTTCCCATTTACCCCTTGACCATCCAGGAGGAAGAGGCGTTAGATGTGTGGGTGAAGGAGAAGTTAGCCAAAGGCGCGATTTTTCAGCGGACCTACCCTGTTTGCTCCCCTCTTCTAATTGTTGATAAGGATGAAGGTACTCTACGCCCATGCATAGACTATGGGAACCTTAACAACGTTACTGTACCAGACCCTCATCCCATCCCTTTGGATTCTCAGATTGCGCGCTATGTTGAAAAGGCGAAGGTCTTCTCCAAGTTGGATTGCCTCAATGCAATCAATAAGATCGGATTAAAAAGGGACAAAAGTGGTTAGCTGCATTCTGCACCAGAAAAGGGATTTTTCAGTTTTGGGTCATGCCCTTTGGGCTTAAGAATGCCCCTGCTACTTTTCAACGCCGCATTGATGCTGCGTTGGGGGACCTGTTAGGGTATGCGCGGTCACTTACCTGGATGATATCTTGGTGTTTTCCTCCAACCATGAGTCCCATGTGGTACACCTTCAGCAAGTGGTGGAGAGGTTAAAGGCAGCCAGCCTTACGCTGAAGATTAGCAAATGTGAATTCTTCAAGTACCAGGTCACTTTTCTGGGCAACGTCATGTTTGACCAAGGACACATGATAGCTCCAGACAAGGAGAAGGCGATTTGTGAGTGGCCTATCCCCACCCCAGTTAAGGAATTAAGGAGCTTTTTGGGGACATGCACGTTCCTCAAGAAGTTCACTCCCAATCTGTCTGAGGTGGCGGCTCCCCTATATAAGGCTAGCAGTGCCAAGGTGCTTCAGTGGTCCCCCACTTTGGAGGATGCTTTTAAAGCAGTGAAGTGCACCCTGTTGTCCATGACTGTTCTTCATCATGTTGACCATTCAAAGGAGTTCATTGTGTTGACTGATGCCTCCAACTTCACCATAGCAGCCGCCTTTTTACAAGTAGGCAAAGATGGGATAGAGCATCCAGTGGGATATTTTCTAGGAAAATGTCTTTGCCAGAGTTGAACTACGCCATTTATGACAAGGAGTTACAGGCAGTGGTGGAGGCGCTGACTTATTGGCGTCACCACTTGCATGGCTCATCCCAACCTTTCTGGGTATGTACAGACCACCGTGACTTTCTTTACTACCGCTCTCCTCATGTCTTAACCCCATGGTAGACCCGTTGGCACAAGACCCTTGCCGAATTTTCATTCTCTTATGAGTTCACCAAGGGCAAGGATAATGGTTTGGCAGATGCTTTGAGCCGCAACCCTGCTTTAGCGCCTGATCCCAAGGAGGTAGAAGTTTATAACACACAGTTGATGATTCTGTCAAATAAAATTGTGTCCCAACTTCCCTCTCCCCAGCCAGCGGTCCAGTGCTTGCACCTCTGGAAAATGTGGAGTAATATAGTATGTTCAATTAGGTAGTCCTTTCTCAGCCGCTATCAGCTGCATATACTATGATCCTTGCTAAGAGCGCTTTGAATCAAGAGAATTTATCCTAGGGCTATCACGTGAAGGATGAGATGGTGTGGTTTTAGGGATGCCTATGGGTTCCTGCTGGACCACTGCGCCTGGAAATCATCTGGGACCATCATGATGGACTCACCATTGGTCATTCTGGTAAAGCAAAGATGTTGAAGTTAATATGACACACGTACAATTGGAAGGGCTTGCCTGCTCAGGTGGGGCGGTATTGTAAAGATTGCCTGATCTGCAATCAGATGAAACCCAATTGGCAACCTTTAGTGGGGTTGTTGGTACCAGTCCAAAAGGCTGAAGGGCCCTGGACTTCCCTATTGGTGGATTTCATTGTGGAGTTACCTGTCTCTGATAGTTATGATGCCATCATGGTGGTGGTGTACCGTTTTACAAAGTTTACCCAGTTTATTCCTTGCAGAACTAAAATATTTGTGGCTGAGATGGCTTGACTCTTCATCACCCATGTGTTTGCGCTTCATGGGGTTCCTCAAGAAATTTTTAGTGAACGGGGACCCCAGTTCACCTCCATCTTTTGGAAAAATTTGTGTAAGACTCTTCAGATTCGCCCCTGCCGTTTAACTGCCTATCACCCCAATCATATGGGCAGACTGAACGAGTAAACCAATGCTTGGAACAGTTCCTGCGTTGCTACACCGCTGTGGATCATTCAGATTGGGTTTCTCACCTTTCTATGGCCCAATTTAGTTACAACAACACTTTGCACTCTTTGATTAGTTGTTCTCCTTTTTTCCAACCATGGCTTTAAACCCGCCTTTAACCTGGAGCCTAGCTGTGGATCTAAGGTTGAAGCAGTGGTGGACTTTGCCATGACTATCAAGAAGTTCCACCAGGGGGTTTCCACATGTTTGGAGGCGGCAATGCAAGTGTATAAGGAGAACGCTGATTGTATTTAACCAAGTGGGTCCAGTGTATAAGGAAGGGGATCTCATGATGCTTGATGCTCATAACATCCCTATCAAGCAGCCATGCAAGAAGCTGGGACCAAAGAGGATTGGTTCTTACCGCATTGTTAGAAAGGTGGATCATGCCTCTCACCAGCTAGATCTTCCACCTTCATTTTGGATCTTCTCTTTGTTTCATGAGAGCAATCTGACATTGTTCAAGGGCCCCCACTAGAGACTCCTGAGGCCTATCTTGTGGATGGTGCGCCAGAGTGGGAAGTGGAGGAAGTAGCCTCCCGCCGTGTTAAGAGAAGACTTGAGCACCTGATAGCTTGGAAGGGTTTTGACACTGCAGAGAACAGTTGGGTTCCCGCGCGTGACTGTGTGCATGGCCAAGATCTGATTGACGCCTTCCACCAGCATTTCCCCCAGGCTTCTGAATCTCAACCCAAACTGAACGTTGCGCCTTGAAGTTGGCCCCAGCCCACAAGAAAATTTCCCTTGTGCAAGCCCATGGAGGGGGTTGAGCCCCATTGGGAAGAGAGAGTAATGTCATGGTTAAATTGACATCATAGTGGGGACCAACCCTAGGGATAAGGCTGGGCGACAGGAGGCCCAGAAGGTAAAGCTTTAGGCCCTTAATGACCTCAGACACACAGTAGACCAACGCTGGGTACAAATCAAGTATGCCCAAGTTAGGCTAGTAAGGCGCCTAATGCCCAGCCCCTTATGTCAGCCCAGGCGTTAAAACGGACGGTTTACTCAAACAATGCGGATGGTTCAATTTGGTTAGTTGAGGAATGGGGTTTTGAAACCCATTATATTTACCAAATTATGCATTCAGGTTGGATCCAACTTCAATTGATTACTTGAGTGAAGTCAGTTTTGGTGTTTTATACCAATTTGAATGGTAGTGTTTGCCTATTAGTGAATTGGTGCTTGAGACTGCTTCAGCAGACTCCAAATTCCCCCAACGAAGTTTAATTATGTTTTCTGTTACAAACACTACTTGTTGGTTGACTTTCCAATAAACAGTTTCCCGTTTTCTCATTTTACTTATGTTATTTTGAACAATCCTGTGCATGGACTCCATTGAGGAGGTCACACACTTCAAACACCATATCATTTTACATATGATCCAGTTTGACCCTAGTGCACCGTTGGTTTGACCAGGTTCCCTCCAACCTGGGACGCTTACCCCTTTCCTCTTTGTGCATCACGTCATTTTTGGAGAGGTAATTCTTTAATGATTGCACTCTTTTCCTTGGGTTATTATTGCTTCAGCACCCTCTGCTGGGCTCTAGTAACTTTGGTAATAACGTCTAGTTTCTGTGCATTGGATCTGTGCACCGTGAACCACCACGCTGGAAAGAGGAGAGTTATAGACACTCTCCTTACAATAAGCCTGAGATAAATTTGTTGAAGCAAAAATCAAGAAGGGGCTGGCCAGCAGTATAATAAACCCCTACCAGTCACTGTGAAGATTTCTCATAGTAGTTGTCCTCAAAAAGATTGGAAAACTCAAGTTATGCGTTAACTACATTCACTAAATTTAAGTCACTAAGAATAACCATACCCAATGCCACTGATTGCAGATATTTTTAATGCCATGAAAGGTGCACAATATTGTACCAATATTTATGAAGAAATCAGCTCAGGGGTATCAGATTTAAATTGCACATATTATTTAAACACAGAAAAAAGGTACTGTTTGATGACTGTAGTATTGATCAAAAACAACAAAAACCTTATTTACAAAAACTAGGACTTTTAAAAACTAAGTAATAAAACATGATGTAGTATCTGGTATTGCCAGTGGCTCTAGGGCTTTCTCAAATAATCTTCTTGTTAGGTTCTCACAGCTTCAATAGGAAAAATACTCTTTGCAATTGAAAAACCTCTTCAAATATTCTTGTTCTACCAGCGTTCTCATTTGTGCTTTCCCCTAGTTACAAAGCAGCACTTCAAAGTTGGTAGAAAGTTGATGATATCTGAATTGGGCCAACTAATTGAAAAACAAGAGCTTAGAGCATATCTCAGAAAGGAAATGATCTTCCAAATGCATTCAATTTACTAGCGGATGGCTGTCAGGGAGACATCAGATAAAGTTTAGACTGGCCTTCCAGTTTGGTTGCAAAAGCACCCAAAAGACGAGCCAAAATGCTAGGGGCATTGCCACTCAAACGACGTTTAAGTTAAATGGGAAATTTTGTTGATATGGAGTGCCAATGGGATGCAAATGTAACAAACAACTTGACAAAGAACCAAGCTGCAGCAGCCTCAAATCCAAAGGCTCCAGGTTCAGAGATTAGCAAGATTGGGGAGATATATGTAGAGATTTTGGCATGATAGGCTCAAGTGACTATGGCAAGGATCATTTTATCATTATATCTGTGATGACCCAGTTGATATGCGGGCTGTGAGTTTACATTGCATAAGTTTTGAGGGGTTTGGCAAACCAAAGTTTTAAATTAATTAAATAAATTTAAGCGAGGGAAATTTTTTTATTGATTTTAAATAAAGAGAATTGACTGCCAATTTTCTCAGTGTGTTATGTCTTCTTAAATAGACAATCAATTTAAAGAATAGCTTAGGAAAGTGCAGGATTGGGGCCTCAAGATTTAGCCTAACCTTGCGAACTTTGAGCAAGAGGGGAAATGAACTTAAAATAAAACTGACTATGAAAGTATTGGTGGAACGCTGAGTTACTGTCTGTCCATCCACGGATGCCCAAATTGCCAATTTTCTTTTTTCAATGAATGGAGTGTGGTGTCTCACCTGATGGGCAGCAGGAACCTCCCAAGGCCACCCTACATAGGGGTGGTCTCAGGAGGTCAGAAATGGGTTTGGGATGGCCAACCCGCCTGAACCTAGTCACTCCTGCATCCATTTGGCCAAGCAAGGAATGTCAGATGGGTATTTTGATGATTCTGGTGGGGGTTTTAAACTAGTGGCAAAATTTCCTGATGGCCTGATGCTATTGAAAAGTTTCACCAAAGATTCTACACTAAGCGCTTTATTTACTAAAAGTATGCATCTGTCAGTCTTTGTTTCACAATTTGGGACTATTTAGCCTTGATGCCAAAGGCTCATGGACAGCAACTTTATTTGAACTTTTGTCCCATAAGGATGCTGACTTTCCAATAACTCAGCAAATTCCCTTGATTTTTAGTATCAATTTGTTTGAATTTAATACTGGGATGGGTGGCGGGGTCCTTAAAGGGTAAGTGGTGACCCACTGTTAATCAACCACATGAGTAAGGTTACCCTGGGAGAAGAAAAGGCCACCAGCCTTCTTGGTCCCTTCTTGGATGGGAAAGGAAACACCTCTTGATCCAAATAGAGGGGACGCTCCCCAGAATTACATTACCCTTCCCTTTTGCTAAAGGGGGACACCATCAATATAAATTGAGCGTGGCCACATTCTTATGGGTTTGGGCAGCTTAATTGCCATTAGCATAGTGATTTTGGGGAAAGGGCGTAGAGTATCTGGTTGGGTGGCATGGAAAACCTCAACAAGCTCTGAGCAGTTGACACAGTCTTGCACACCACTCAGCTATTCAGGTAGGCCAGATAGCCTTTCCACGCAACTATATACTGAATTGACAATTATGATTGTTGGGAGGCCAGGATGCCCTCAACCTCAGCTTTCTACATGCCTTCAATTACATTAGCTCTGGGTCTGCTGGAATTGCCCTTTAATGGGTGCAGCTGAGAGACATGAAAGACTGGATGTTGCTTCTGGTGAGGTGGCAATTTCAAACAGAAGTCACTATTCATCAAATCTTTTTCCAACAGATGGAGGCCTGAGCGCTTACTTGAAAACTTGCACAATGGCACTGCATGCACAAGTGCTGCATGTCAAGAATGACATGTGATTCAACATTTATTCCATGCACCAGAAGTCTCTTCTGATCTGCAAATCGTTTATAATCATTTATATTTAGTCAAGTGCTCCCAAACCAAGGAATATGTGTCACAAATGTTCTGAGAATGATCGGCGGCAGCTAGTACCTCTAGTGGAGACACGGAATGACTAAAACAACAGATTGTATCTCAGGGTTGCTTAATATGGTGAAAAGCCGGTGGATGCATGTGTTCCAATATTGTATGCAAACTGGGTAAGGGAAGGTCATCTACCCAGATATCCTGGGCAGATGAAGCGCAGCACTGCAGGTACAGATCCAGGATCTGATTGACTCATTCATTTTGACCATCTGAATGTGGATGGTATGCGGTGGAGCAGCAGGGAATAGTCTATAAGATTTCCAAAGTATTATTTTATAAGCTGAGCTATAAATTGGGGCCTGCAGTCACTGAAAATTTTCTGCAGAAGGCTGAACATCGACAACACATAATACTAAATAGGCAGGCAGTTTCTCAGAAGTAATAGCGGAGGAGCATGGGATAAACAGGGAGAATTTAGTGAAATGGTCCACAATCACCATGACTCTGTGAGCCCCTTGGGGCTGGGTAGCTCAACAATAAAGTCCACAGACACCAATATCCATGGGCCCTCTGTCTGTTGCATGGGGTGAAGAAAATCATTTTTACCAGACTGATCCAACTTGGCCCATGAACAAGTCACATAGTCAGTAATTTATTCTGGAACATCTTTTGACAATCCTGGCCAGTTGAAGGTATGCTTCAATAAATTATACATTTCTATTCCCCAATAAATGACTGCTGGGGGATCATGATGAGCCTTAATGACTTTGGCTTGGAGAAGGGGAGGAACCCACACCTGCGACCTAACCTGGATGAGCCCCTCTGCCAAAGAATATAAGGAATGCTTGGAAGCTGGGAGGGACAACCGTCCATAAGTTCCACCCTCTCCACACATGCCAACTGCGATGCTAGGACCCACGACACCAAAGGCGCGTCTGGAGCTAAATCTACTGCCAAAACCATGGGATGGACAATGGTCAGGATTTGAGTAGGGGAATGACTGTGATGAAATTCACATAATCTGAATCCATTGAGCAAAGTGCGGGATTATGACTTAAAAATTCGGGAAGTATACTCTGTCCTCCCTTCACAAACTCATAATCAGAGTTAAAGCTGCACATGTCCCAGTAGGTTTGGTCCTGGCGGTGCGCCAACTTCTGTGGCTTGCAGAAATATAGTAGTGCTTGGTGGTTAGTCTGCACAGTTAAATTGTGCTGAGCACCCTGTAAGAGATATTGCCATTGGGTCGAGGCCCACACCATTGCAGCCAACTATTTGTTGTAGATGATCCAGGATTTCTCTGTGGAGGACTAACTTGCAGGAAAATATGTCTGGGTGTTCCAACCAATTGTGCTCTCAGAGCAGAACAGCCCCCACGCAGCAAAAGATGCATCACAAGCTAAAATTTAGGGACTGGAGGGGTATACATGCTTGAAGGTGAAAGACAATAAAAACACCTCCTTAATCAAATAAAATGCATGTTGGTACTAAGGCATCCAGCAGAATGGACCATTTTAACTGTAAGGGGATGCAGTGGCGCAGCCAACTTCAAGAAAGTGGGGTGAATTTTTTTAAAAAGGTTATCATACCCAAGGAGCTTCTCAGTTGCTTCTCCCAAATGAAGAGGGTAGATTTTGTGGACTGTGATCTTATTAAGGTGACCATAATCCATTCAGAGACAAATGGAACCATTAGCCTTCTTATCAAGGACAATGAGAGAGGCAAGAGGAGATGTCTCTTTAACAACCAACCCATCTTAAGCATTTCATCCGATTATGCATTGAGGGTGGCCTCCTCCTCCACTGTATGCGGGTACAGTGGACAATTTATGTTCACCAACTCCACTGTTGTACAAAAACTAAAACTAATTTCATATGTGGGGGAGGCGGTTAGCCTTGTCAGAGTCGAAAATGCTCTGATAGCTCATCAACACAGAAGGAAAATCTGGTGGAAGGCCTACAGGAGATAAAAGGGATGTAATAAATCCATGATTTTGATCCTTGCTAGGGTATCCACTAAATGGAACTCACCCTCCTCCTGACTGATGGAAAATGACAGTGTGTTAGATCCAAGTGGATTTGCACATGCTGCCAACGCCACCAACCCACAATATAATCACCAGAAACATGAGATTAAGCATCACTGAGAAGTGATTGCAAAAACTAAACTGGTGAACCAAGAAGGATACTGGGTGCCATACTTTATAGGATGTCTGGGAGGCCAATGAGGTGACCAACGCTGCTGGCCCTAAGTCCAAGTCAAGGTCCAGCTTCTGAGTCAACTCAAAAACTCATGAAATAGCCTGCTGCTCCAGTGTCAAACAAGGCCTCAAAGAACACCTGGTGTCCCCTGATGTGAATTTTAAATGATAATAGAAAGTAGGCGTAATTTTGTTTATTAGCGGATGTATTCATTTCTGATAACACAGAAGAGATTGCAACTAAATTTTGTGAAAGAGATAGTTCCTTTTATAGAATTCAAAAATTGAACAAATAAGTTGTTGCATCTTATCTTCTTCTGGCTGGACTTCCATTGACTTACAGACAGGTGAGATGGAGCAACTTAACTTGGCTGCAGGGGTGGTATCAGGGTCTGGAACCAATGCAGATACTGATCCAACATTTGGATCAAAGCCCAAGGGCCAAATGGAAAAACTAATCATGAAGTTCCACTCTGAGGATGGACGAGGGGAAAGTAGAGGGTAATTGTCATGGATTTGACTAATAGAAAACTAGACTGGGCTCCCAGTTGGGGTGCACGAGCATCCAGTGGATAGCCCAGAATGCCATAAACATAGCGACCTGAGTGACTAGTAAGAGTGGAGCTCTTTTAGAAATGTGAGGAAAGTAAAGGTTCATTAATGTACTGAAGGCCCCCAAGGCAAACCATATGGTTGCAATGGGGGCAACTGCAAGTCTTGTGGGGTACCCCCAAGGGTGGGAGAGGCAGTGAGGATAATGAATCCTCCATGGTTCACAGTTGCTAGCCTTCATTTTTGAATAGGAGAGCTTGCACTCCAGCGAGGAATGGCACAGGGGCTGCCACACAATTGGATGTGAGAACGGAGGTGGAATGTGACCCACGAAGGGGGCTGGGATCAAGCTTCCCCTGGATGAGGCGCTCCAGGTCCCACAGGTGGGCTGAACCATTGGTGGCTGAGGCAGTTGTGGGCCCCAAATCTGCAAGTGGCGGGGTAGGGCTGCTCTAGTGCTGCTCCAACTGGTGAGCGGTTTTGGAAAACTCAGCATTAGAATGGATGGGAGGGTACTTATTAAATGGATGCGCAGTAATGAACAAAACTGCAGGTTTTTCATCGGGGGCAAAGCGGATTATCACACTATAATCTGTCACCACATGTCAGGGTCAAGAAACTGGATTAATTAGTCGATAAACATTGGTATGAGAACTTGGGTGATGGCATGCTTCATCAGATTGATTGGTAGAATTTTGGTAAAGAGTAAGGCAGACAGAGGCCGCAGCAAGCTGTATGTGAAATTTGGGTTTTATTAAGCATAAAGTGTGGAAGATAAGAGAATGAACTGACACCTGTCCCTGAGCAGGGTAGTTGCCTTAAGTACTAGATAAATTGCATAGGGAAGGTATCATGGGATTGAGTTTTCAGGGTTTGGCAATGGGATTTGGTTGGCTGGCACAGAGGGGGGTAGGGTGATGCTTGATATTTCAGTAAAAGTCAAAAAAACTTTTGCAAATTTTCGCGCATTACTGGGGCCAAACCAAGTTGATGCTACCAATCTAGGTCCTGGTCATCTGAGTCAGACTATCCAAATGATTTGGATGTTCCAGATTTGTCCCAGGAGGCAGGACCATTAGATTGAGTTGTTTGAAACTTGAACTAAACTCTCAATTGGACTGTTTATACAATTCAAACTTCCCAGATCCATCCTGGAGTGTTGAGGAAACTGGTCTGAGTCATTTGGTACCTGGTTCGATATCTGAGTTGTGCCCCAATCTGATTTATGGTGCAAGCCAGTCTGGACTGGCTCCCACATACTGGAATTTGCAGGCTAGGCTCTGATGTTGGTAAATGCTATTTCCCCAAAATTTTGACATAGTTTGCCTGGGGAATGGGGGTCCCAGGGCCTGTCCATGGCCTTTGGTGTGCGCAATCTATCTTCAGACCCCCTCTATTAAATCTACCAGGGTTGAGTAGGGGGAAAGGGGTGGTAACAGGTTATCCTTCGGGGAGAGCAGTCACCCAGCGCTTGTCTACCATGTGTGCCAAGTTGCTCAACTGTGACAGGGGTCCACTTGGACCTTGGGACCTCTTTTTTTGGAAGGGGTGTTGCTCCCTATCCAGCTTTAGGGGCTGGTCTCCAGGTCTTACACTACCATTTCCTTTTTTGACAGGAAGGATTTAACAACCAGGAGCATGGACCAAGGCATAATTTTTGTGCCTCTTAGGTAGCTTTATGGCCAGGATGGCTGTGATCTTCTGGGAGGATGGGAGGCTGCGGGGTGAGATGCGTGAAATTACTATACC
The DNA here is from genome assembly GCA_022478985.1 of Massospora cicadina. Classification (NCBI taxonomy): domain Eukaryota; kingdom Fungi; phylum Entomophthoromycota; class Entomophthoromycetes; order Entomophthorales; family Entomophthoraceae; genus Massospora; species Massospora cicadina. Next base: position 21,438 of record JAKSZP010001545.1, read on the forward strand.
AGCTCCATACAGTTTACACAATCATGTGCACTCACCCAGCTGTTCTCATATGAGGTGTAGCCTTCTCAAGTGACCAAGTATTGAATGGATCAGTGGGACCTCCGTGAAGCCAAGATGGCCTCTACCTCCACTTCCTGGGATTCCCCAATGACAATTGGCTATGGGGATGTTGGGCTTTCCACTTTGAAGGGAGTTAAGAGAAAGAAATGGAAGACGTTGTGCTGCTTCCAGTTCTTAGGCAGTTTCAAGCGGTAGGCTCTGTTGCTATATTTTTCTCAACCTCAAAGGGTCCTGAGCATTTGGCTGTTAGCTTATGGGTGGGGGCTCTCAAGGGGTATTGCAGGTATCTAACATGACAAGGGAACCAGCTTCGATTTCATGTCCTGGGAGGCACTTCCAATCAGCAAACTTCTTGTAGTCCTCGATAGACTTTGTCAAGTGTTCATGGACCAGGTTGTACATCTTGCAGAGTGAGCTTATGTGGTCCATTGTGGTGGGAACTGCTGAGGAGAGTTGGGGCCGATCTAGAAAGATGGGTTATACCACAAAGTAGCCTCAAAGGGGGAGAAGTTGGTCAAGGAATGGAGGGAATTGTTGTATGCAAACTGTGCTAGAGGCAGATCTTTGGCCCAGATGTCTTGTGAGGCCATCACATAACAGCGCAGGTACTGCTCCGGTACCTGGTTCACCCACTCGTTCTGCACATCGGACTGGGGGTGGTAGGCAGTGGATCTGCATGGCTTGATGCTGAGGAGGGTTAACAGTTCTTCCCAGAATTGGGCAGTGAACTGGGGTCCCCTGTCAATCACTATCTCCTTGTGGGAGAACAAACATGGCAAAGACATGGTTGACAAATAGATTTGTGGTTTCCACCACATTAATAGAAGAGAGGAAGGGGATGAATAGTTCAAACTTGGTAAATCATTCTATGACTACCATGATTGCATCTGAGCCACAGAAGGGTGGGAGCTCCACAATGAAGTCCACTGAGACTGAGGTCCATGGGCCCTCAGCCTGCTGCAAAGGGTGTAGCAGTCTCTTTCTTCCCAGAACGATTTGATTTTCACCTGGGCGCAGATGAAACAACGAGAGATCTAGGCAGGAAAGTCCTTTGAGGATCCAGGCCAGTTGTAAGTTCTCTTTATGAGATCTACACACTTTTTGATGCTGAGATGCCCAACTGTCTGGGGGACATGATGTTCCTCAATAACATGGCTACATAAAGAGGGGGACCTAAGCCCAATGTGGAACCAGATTGTTCAATCCCACAAAGTATATGGAGCTTTCTTGTGACTCATGGACTCTGTCAGCAAAGAGCTCTATTCCTTTGTGTCATGTACACATGACATAATAGTGAGGATCAACCCCAAAGATAAGGTTGGGCGTCTGGAGGCCCAAAAGGTGAAGCTACAGTGCCTCCCAGACCTGAAGCACACCCTAGACCAGCGCTGGGTAAGGGCAAAATGTTCCCATGTTGGTCCTCAGTGGGGTGCTGAGTGCCCAGCCCCTGACGATGGGCCAAGTGTTAAAACAAACTATCTACCAAATAAAGGTGGATGGTTTGGTTTGGTTTGTTGAGAAACGGGGATTCAAAACCCATTCCACCTAAAAATAACACGCTCAGGTCAAATCCAACTTCAGTTGATCCCTCAAGTGAAGTCAGTTTCAGCCTATTCCACTAACTAAGATGGCAGTATTGCCCTATTGGTGAGTCGCTGCTTGGGACCACTGCAGCATAACCCCAAATTCCCCATCTGAGCTTAAATATGTTTTTCCTCAACCAACATTCCTTGTTTGTCAACTTCCCCAGTAAACTTTTTCCCCGTTTTCCACTATTTAAAATTTTATGACATTCCAAATGCTCCTGTGAGTGAACCTCTTTGAGGAGGTCTCACGTTCTGTTACCTTGCCATTGCAAGGACCTTGCAACTCTCCCCTCATGCACCATTTGATCGCCCAGGTTCCCTCCAGCCTGGGTTGCTTATCCTCTATCGATATGTGCACTGCATCTTTTTACTGGTGTGATTCTTATAAAATTCGTAATTTTATTCCTAAGCATTTATTGCTCTAACACCCTTTCTGGGCTCTAATCACTCTGGCACTAACGGCTAGTTCCCTGGCATTGGCCTGGTGAACTGCACACTGCCACGCTGGGAACAGGAGAGTTATAGACACTCTCCTTACATTAGTTGACCAACCTCTTAAATCTATGTGCATGAACTTTTTCCATGTGGAACTTTTCCAAATTGGAAACAGTGGCTGTCAGCTGTGGGCTCCAGCTGTCATTAGCCACACCGCTGTTTCCTCTTTTTCCCAAATTTTGGAGCAACTTGGCATTATTTTGGTTGCCTCCAACTGGAAAGTATCCACCATTTATGTTCATAACTGGTGGTTTTGGACACTTCGATGTCCAAAAGTCATGATTCCCCAACTTTCCACCGTTGTAATTAAATTCCATTCTGAGAAATGAGTTCCCCTTCACTGGCACGTTCAGACAATGCCAGCAGAATTGGCGCAGATGGGCCTGGTGGTGTTGGCCTTGGATAACATTGGGCATTCTGTTGCAGATCAAGGGATAGGGTCATTTGCATCAAAAAACGCGTTTTATAATGGAAACCTGGTCTCTACCTCTGAACCATTTATTAGTTCATATGGCCTGGATGAGGACCCTATTCTGGTCTATCAAATTACCCCTAAGAACCCACAGTTGACCTCTACCATGATTAGGCGCACTCAGGAAGTGGAAAAGGCACTGCGTTCAAAATATAATCAAGTATATGCACCTGCAGAAGGCATGGTGGGGTATGTGGCCTCAGTATTAAGAGTGGCTAACTATCCCTCCCCCTTCTATGATTCCAAAACATACTCTGATGACTTGCTTGAGCCAGATGATGAGATTTTTGGTGAAGTATTGTCATTGTCTTCAATAATAAAGACCATTCTAGGTATTTTCTATTGACTGCCACCCTCTCCTCTCCTTTAGGGAAGCTCACCACTACTATTTTGGTGGATACTGGCGCTTCTAGAAACTATATGGACCAGTAATTAGCGACTACCTTGGGCTGAGTTACTTGCCAGGTGATGTGGTTAAGTGAGGGGCATACCAAGGTATTCTAACTCTGAAGATCATTGGAACAGTAGATTATCAGGTTGGCAAGTACCACTTGTCTGATCACTTCAGTGCGATCAAAAACCTCCTGTTCCCTAACATTTTGGGAGTGAAGTAGTGGCAGAAGTTTGACGTTAGAACTAACCTGAAGGAGAATACCTTGTCCCTCACCACGAAAAATGGTCGCACATTTTTTGTGCATTTACCTGAAGAAAACGTCCCAGGCAACTTGCCCCATTGGCCCCACCGTATCCCTTGTCACCTGGCCTCAATGCAGAAGCCCTCAGTGAAAATTCCTATACCTTCTTGCTTGGGGGGTTTGGAATCCTCTTTGATGCAGCAACTGCCAATGCACTCCCTGAGCACTCTGGGTTTGATTGGGACTTCAAGCTCACAGTGGATCTGGTGCATATCTCTTCCCCCTATTTACCCATTAACTGTCTGGGAGGAGGAGGCGTTGGATGTGTGGGTAAAAGAACAGTTAGCCAAGGGGGCGATTTTTCAGCGTACCTCCCCTGTATGCTCCCCCCTACTCTTTGTGGAGAAGTCTGATGGTACCTTACACCCCTGCGTAGACTATGGTAGCCTTAACAACGTTTCTGTACCAGACCTCCATCCCATCCCTTTGGATTCCCAGATTGCACGCTATGTGGAGAAGGAGAAAGTCTTCTCCAAGCTGGATTGCCTCAACGTGTTCAATCAGATCCAGATTAAAAAGGGACCAGAGTGGTTGACTGCATTCTGTACCAGAAAAGGGATCTTCCAGTTTTGGGTCATGCCCTTTGGGCTTAAGAATGCCCCTGCTATCTTTCAACGCCACATTGATGCAGCGTTGGGGGACCTGTTAGGGGTATGCGCGGTTGCCTACATGGATGATAATATTGTGTTTTCCCCTAATCAGGAGTTACATGCAGTTCACCTTCAGCAATTGGTGGAGCGGTTAAAGGCAGCCAGCCTTACATTAAAAAATTCTAAGTGTGAATTCTAAAATACAGGTCACGTTTCTGGGTGACGTCGTGTTTGACCAAGGACACATGATAACTCCAGACAAGGAGAAGGCGATTTGTGAGTGGCCTACCCCCACCTCGGTTAAGGAATTAATGAGCTTTTTGAGTACATGCACGTTCCTCAAGAAGTTCACTCCCAATCTGTCTGAGGTGGCGGCTCCCCTATATAAAGCTAGCAGTGCTAAGGTACTTCAGTGGTCCCCCACTTTGGAGGATGCTTTTAAAGCAGTGAAGTGCACCCTGTTGTCCATGACTGTTCTTCACCATGTTGACCATTTAAAGGAGTTCATTGTGTTGACTGATGCCTCCAACTTCACCATAGCAGCCGCCTTTTTACAAGTAGGCAAAGATGGGATAGAGCATCCTGTGTGATATTTTTCTAGGAAAATGTCTTTACCAGAGTTGAATTACGCCATTTATGATAAGGAGTTACTAGCAGTGGTGGAGGTGCTGACATATTGGCGTCATCACTTGCATGGCTCATCCCAACCTTTCTGGGTATGTACAGACCACCGTGCTTTGCTGTACTACCGCGCTCCTCATGTCTTAACCCCACGGCAGACTCATTGGCATGAGACCCTTGCCTAATTCGCATTCACATATGAGTTCACCAAGGGCAAGGATAATGGTTTGGTGGATGCTTTGAGCTGCAACCCTGCTTTAGCGCCCAATCCCAAGGAGATAGAAGTTCATAACACAGTTGATGATTCCACCAAGTAAATTTCTGCCTCAACGACCCTCTCTCCTGGACAACGGGCCCGCATTTGCACCTCTGGAAAACGCGGAGGAATATAGTATGTTCAGGAAGGTAATCCTTTCTCAGCCGCTGGCAGCAGAATATACTGCGTTACTTGCTAAGTGCGAGTTGAATCAAGAGGATCTCTCCAGGGGCTATCACATGAAGGATGAGATGGTGTGGTTCCAGAGGCGCCTATGGGTTCCTGCTGGGCCACTTCACCTGGAAATCATCTGGGACCATCATGATGGACTTACCATTGGTCATCCTGGGAAAGCAAAGACATTAGAGTTAATCCGGCGCACATACAATTGGAAGGGCTTGCCTGCTCAGGTGGGGCGGTACTTTATGGAATGTTTAGTCTGCAACCAAATGAAACCAAATTGTCAATCTTTGGCGGGGTTGTTGGTACCTGTCCAGAAAGCTGAAGGGCCCTGAACTTCCTTATTGGTGGACTTTATTGTAGAACTACCTGTCTCAGATGGTTACAATGCCATCATGGTGGTGGACCAGTTTACAGAATTCGCCCACTTCATTCCTTGCAGAACCACAATAACTGCAGCAGAGATGTCTAGGCTTTTAGTCATGCATGTGTTTGCGCTCCATGGAGTTCCCCAAGAGATTATCAGTGACTGGGGACCCCAGTTCACCTCTGTCTTTTGGGAAGAGTTGTGTAAGACTCTCCAGATTCGCCCTTGCTGTTCAACTGCCTATCACCCACAATTAGATGGGCAGACTGAACGAGTGAACCAATGCTTGGAGCAGTTCCTGCGGTGTTACACCGCCACAGACCATTCTGATTGGTCTTCTCACCTACCAATGGCCCAGTTTAGTTACAATAATTCCTTGCACTCCTCGGTCAGTTGTTCCCCATTTTTCGCCAGCCATGGCTTTAACCCCGCCTTTATTATGGAGCCCAGCTGTGGGTCTAAGGTTGAAGCGGTGGTGGAATTTAACAAGAAAATCAAGAAGGTCCACCAGGGGTTATCCATAAGCTGGGAGGCGGCAATGCAGGTGTATAAGGAGAACGCTGATGGGAAGCGCTGAGTGGGTCCTGAATATAAGGAAGGGATACTCATGATGCTTGATGCTCGTAACATCCCTATCAAGCAGCCATGCAAGAAGCTAGGCCCTAAGAGGATTGGACCTTACCGCGTTGTTAGAAAGGTGGGCCATGCCTCATACCAGCTGGATCTTCCCCCTTCATTTCAGATCTTGTCAGTGTTTCACAAGAGCAAACTCACGTTGTTTGAGGGCCCCCCACCAGAGAATTTCGAGGCCTATCTCGTGGATGGGGCACCTGAGTGGGAGATGGAAGAGATAGTTGCCTCCCGCCATGTTAAAAGAAGACTGGAGTACCTGGTATCCTGGAAGGGCTTTGACGCTGCAGAGAACAGTTGGGTTCCAGCATGAAACTGTGTGCATGGCCAAGATCTGATTGAAGCCTTCCATGTGCATTTCCCCCAGGCTGCTGGATCCCCACCTAAAATGTCCGTCGCTGCCATGAAATTGGCCCCTGCCCACAAAAACTTTTCCCTGGCGCAAGCCCCTGGAGGGGGTTTGATCCCCGTCAGGAGGAGAGGGTAATGTCATGTACACATGACATAATAGTGGGGATCAACACCAAAGATAAGGCTGGGCGCCTGGAGGCCCAAAAGGTGAAGCTACAGTGCCTCCCAGACCTGAAGAACACCCTAGACCAGCGCTAGGTAAGGGCAAAATATGCTCAGGTTGGTTCTAGTGGGGTGCTGAGTGGACAGCCCTGAAGATGGGCCAAGTGTTAAAATGAACTACCTACCAAATAAAGGTGGGTGGTTCAGTTCGGTTAGTCAAGAAATGGGGATTTAAAACTCATTCCACCTACAAAATAACACGCTCGGGTCAAATCCAACTTCAGTTGATCACTTGAGTGAAGTCAGTTTTGGCCTATTCCCTAACTCAGATGGCAGTATTGCCCTATTGGTGAGTCGCTGCTTAGGCCCACTGCAGCATAACCCCAAATTCCCCATCTTAGCTTAAATATGTTTTCCCTAACCAACATTCCTTGTTGGTCAACTTCCCCAATAAACTTTTTCCCCGTTTTCTGCTATTTAAAATTTTATGACATTCTGAACACCCCTGTGCGCGAACCTAATCGAGGAGGTCTCACATACCGTCACCCTTGCCATTGCAAGGACCTTGCAACTCTCCCCTCATGCACCATCTGTTCGCCCAGGTTCCCTCCAACCTAGATCATTTATCCCCTATTGATATGTGCACCGCGTCGTTTTTACTGGTGTGATTCTTATAAAATTTGCAATTTTATGCCTATGCAGTTATTCCTCCAGCACCCTCTGCTGGGCTCTAATCATTCTGGCACTAATAGCTAGTTCCCTGGTGTTGGTCTGGTGCACCGCGCACTGCCACTCTGGGAACAGGAGAGTTATAGACACTCTCCTTACACTTTAGGGCAACAGGTTTGGGAGGCAAGGACATGGAGGAGGAGTGGGACATTTGGGCTTAGGTCAGCAAAGGCTACTGTAGGGGGGACTTTGAGAGGATTTGGGAGGGGGCATTACAGTTGTAAGGTCCAGTGGTTCTTTCCCCTTGTTAGGAGACAGGGAGGGATTTCAGCTGAGCATGTTCGGCAAAACATTTAGGAGACCTTTTATGAATTCATACTAAAAATGGAACCCGCATAGATCCTGATATGTGCAAGTTTGCCAGTGCCCTAGCTTCTGGAGCTTTGCTATAGTAGAGTAACTCCTTATGGTCTTTCTGAACGGTGATTTCATGTTGGGCACCTTGCAGGAGATATTGCCAGTGGGTGATTGACCATACCACTGCCGCTAACTCCTTATCATATATTGGCCACGCTTTTTATGTTCTTGGGAACATCCTCTGGGTGTCGATTGGGCCTTTTTCCTGTTCCTGAGCAAGAAGGCACCAAAGAGGATGGCTGTACCCCTCATTACTTAGGGCGATCTCGCTCATGTGGTAGATGAGCGCTGGGTAACAGCCCTCCCACTTCAGATCCTGCTTCTGGTACCCACACTCTCCTCAGCAGAACTGATATGAGGAATCAGTGAAATCTGCACTGAGATCACTTAAATGAAATTGATCATAACTAATTTGAGTGGCAATTAGCCTGATGCTTGAATTTCAAATGGTCAAAAAGGTATGAAGACCAATCTATCAGCTGGAATGCCCAACAGTTGCAATTCAGTTAGCATGATGATTGGAAATATCCCCCTCCCAAATTCATCAGGGATTACCCCCAATGGGCAGGTTGTAGCATCAGACACCATCGATGAGGTTTCAAAGCTTCCTACTGGCAAATCAGGCGTTGCACCTGACGCAATGCCACTGACCAAACAAATGGCCAGCGACCAAGCACAGGCAGGTTGGGCATCCCAATACCATTCCCAACCAAATGGGCCCACCCCTATGTGGGGTGGCCTTGGGGATTCCCACCACTCATCAGGCCAAATGCTGTTGCGCCAACCATCAGAAACATAGCTGAGCCTCATTTCAGACGTTTGAGGTCGAACTGACAGCAACTCAGCCTGCCACCATATTTTTTGATGTCAGTTCCCAGGGAATTAACCTGCCCATTCCCAAATAATTCGCCGGTTAGGTTGAACTGGTGGGACCCAATCCTGGCTTGTTTCCCCTCCAAATTGACTACTATTTAATCAGTTGCATCACACTGAGAATATTGTTGTTCAACTCTTTCTTCCTTAGATTTTCCATTAAAAAACCCTCCCCATAGTTTAGTTTTTATAAGTTGAGAATTAAGCCACCTTTTCCACTGACACTCTCATGCCCCTCAGGGTTAACAGCCATGTTCATCTGGTATTTTATTTTGTGACTGTACAAAATTCTGGCTCACCTGAAAATATCGGTGGAACTCCTTTCTAGTTCCATATTCATCATATCAGCAGCAGTTCTTGGGCATTCTGGTTTACCGTTCAGGTTCTCTGGCATCTGGGCTGGCAGGCCAGTCTAATTCTTACTTGCTGTTCACCTGACATAATTGACCAACCATTATTCTTAGCCATTTCCGCCTTTCTTGTGTATTTTGGCACAGAAATGGTCCCTTCTTTCCAACTGAACCAGGTTGTGAAGAAGATTATCTCTGTCCACATTAGTCTGGTCCCACTCAAGACTCCAAACCCATACCTTATAGTTGCCTTGGCTATTCTGCCCATGTCAACATAATCTGACATCCTGACTTGCAACGAGTTTACTCCCCACCAAAGCCTAGTAGTCTCCCCTAACTTCATTACCATCTCTTCAGGATCACTGGATTCATCCACAACTACCAATAAAGAGAACTCCGCTTACTGCTTAGTACCCATGAAGATTAGTGTTGGGTCCCATCACATCTCCTTTGAGGCCCTGGTGGACACTGGAGCTGCGGGAAATTTTATGAGTGTAGAACTGGCCCAGAAATTGGAACTTGCCATGGATGCAGGTCCTTCAGTGATGGTTGCATCGTCAGCCTCCCAAACCTCATACCTGGCATGTCAACCAGTCACATTTTCAATACACCAGTTCAGCTTCTGAAACCACTTTTCTGCTATGCCAAACTTGGTGTTTCCAGTGATTTTAGGAGTGGGATGGTGGCGCCGCAACATGTCAAAATCCACCTGGAGTCTAACACGCTGTCATTCACTAATGATCAACTAGAGGGTGAATACCCCCTAGTTGACACTCTTAGAAAGCTCAAGGTTGCAGTTCTATCGTCCCTCATCTCCCTACAGGCATACCATCTGATTTCCCATAAAAGTTTAATGCGCTATTGAAGCATTTTTGATTTTGAAAAGGCGGATTGTTTGCCTCCCTACACTAGATTTGACTGTGGTTTTCGCACAACAGTGGAGTTGGTGAATATCAACTGCCCGTTGTATCCCCATACAGCTGAGGAGGAGGTTGCGCTCAACACCTGTTTGGATGATATGTTGAAAAAAGGGTGGTTGTTCAAGGAGACCTCACCTGTCGCGTCTCCCATCATCTTTGATAAAAAAGCTGATGGTTCTCTCGCCCCTGTGTGGACTATGGACACTTAAATAAAAATCACAGTTTCTGATCCCTACCCCCTGCCTTTAGAACAGACGATAAGCCAAGCTTTTCCAAATCTTGGGTGTTTTCTAAGCTGGATCTCATCAATGCATTCAACCAGATTCGGGTAATGAAAGGGCAAGAATGGTTAACAGCAATCTGGATGAAGCGGGGCATTTTTCAATTCCGCGTAATGCCCTTTGGGCTGAAGAATGCTCCTGCTATGTTTCAACGCATGATTGACAATGTACTGGGTGACCTCCAGTTTACCTGCGCATTAGCATATATTGATGACATTCTGGTTCACTCCTCAACTCCTGAGCAGCATGCTACCAACTTGGAAGCAGTTGTGGCCGCCTTGCATAAGGCAGGTTTGTTCGTCAAACCTTCCAAGTGTGGATTCTATAAGGAGGAGGTTACCTTTCTTGAAAACTTCGTCCTTAAAGATGGTTATGCAATCCCTCTCAATAAATTGGATGCTATCCGGGAATGGCCAACCCTGACTATCCAGAAACAACTATGGAGTTTCTTGGGAACCATCATTTTTTAAAAAAATTCTCCAGCACTTTCCCATCTTGCTGCCCCACTCCACCCCCTTACAGGTTAAAAATGTTTTGTTTCTCTGACGCCCAAATGCCAGCAGGCATTCAAATCGATTAAAGAGGTGATCATATCCCCTCCAATTTTAAAAACACACTGATCCCACCAAGCCATATATTGTTGCATGCGACACTTTGTTGGTAGCTGTGGGGGCAGTGTTGCTCCAGGAGCATGATGGCTTGGAACACCCAGTCACCTACTTTTCCCAAAAGTTCACCTCTATGAAACAGTCTTGGACTATTTATGAAAAGGAGTTTGCAGCCATTGCATGGGCCTAACTCATTGGAGGTACCTGTTACAGGGTGCTCAACATGAACTAATGGTCCACATGGATCACCAGGCCCTTTTGTACTTATGTAAACCCCAAAAATTGGCACATCGGCAAGCCTGAACCTATCAGGACCTGCGCAGTTTTAATTTTAAATACAAATTTGTAAAAGGTGCGCTCAATGTACTTCCCAATTTTCTTAGCTGCAGCCCCACCCACTGTTCCACAGATCTGGAGGAAGTGGATCTTGTCACTGTGATTCCCACCACCTAAATCCTGTCGATTGTCCCCCTGTTGTTTCTTCGTCACTCTGGCCCCCAACGCTCCATTAGTTGCTCAGGTCTTAGCCAGTCAAATGGCCTGCCATGAGGGCGTAGAGTCACTCGAACAGTTATCTCACCAGAAGCATAAACACTCCCTATACTCACTGAAGGAGGGTCTTATATATTTTCAATCTTGCATTTGGGTTCCCCCTTCCTTCCAAACCAAGGTATTCCACGCACATCACAATCCCCCCACGGTTGGTCATCCTGGTAATAAGAAATGCATTGATTTGATCAAATGGACCTACAATTGGGCAGGTTTGGCAAAAGAAGTTCCGACCTGGATCGCCAACTGCATTACTTGCGCTCAGGCTAAGTCAGACCACTCTTGTAGAAACAGTCTCTTACACCCCTTACAGCAGGCGGAGGGCCCATGGATGTCAGTGTCCATGTATTTTATTGTTGAACTCCCTGCTCTAATGGGTTCACAGTGGTGATGGTGCTGGTGGATTGTTTCACAAAATTTTCCCTCTTTATTCCTTGCCATTATGCAATTACATCGGAGGAGACTGCCCACCTTTTTGTGCGTCACATGTTCTCAATGTTTGGTCTCCCCAGGAGATTATTAGCAACTGTGATTCACAGTTCATGGCGCAATTTTGGAGTGAACTCCTATCTATCCTAAAAATATCCCCCTGCCATTCTACAGCGTACCATCCCCAGTCCAATTGACAGACTGAGCGAGTCAATTAAGTTCTCAAACAGTACCTGCGTTGTTATACTGCAGCCGCACAAGACACCTGGGCCAACGACCTTCCCTTCGCTCAATTCACCTATAACAATGGAACGCACACATCTACGGGATTTTTGCCCTATGAAGCAACGTTGGGTTACAACTTTTCATTTTTGGTCAGACCTTGCTTGCAGCCTGAGGTCCAAGCTGCCGCGGATCACGCTAAACATATATTAGGTCAACTCAATCCTTGGTGTGGGAACACCTCACCAAAGCTATTGATGACTACAAGAGGTTTGCAGATCATAAGTGGCTCCCAGGTCACGATATTATAGTGGGTTCCTATGTTATGCTTGATACCTGCCATTTATGTATTCAAGCACCTTCTTGTAAATTCGCAAGTAAGCGTTCTGGCCCCCATCTGGTGGAAGAGGTCTTGGGTAATGGTGCATTCCATTTTGAAGCTTCCAGCCCACTGGAAACAGCATCCTGTCTTCCACATTTCCCAGCTGTCACCCTTCAAGGGTACAGTCCCCACAGAACCTGAACCAATCATCATCGAGGATGTGGAAGAAGCTGAGGTGGAGAGCATCCTGCATCCCATAAGTCCCACCAGTCCGTCCAATATCTCATGGCCTGTAAAAGTGTCCAGCCTATGAGAACAGTTGGGTCAAGGCACACGATTGCACGAATTTCATGGACCTGGTCAAGTGTTCCACATATCCCACCCTGAGGCTCCCTATCCCCCCCAAAAAAAACTGGTGACAGTAATGGCGATCAAGTTACCCAAGGCGCACAAGAATGTGGCCCTCGTACAATTTCCTGGTGGTGAAGCCCTTCCCTTGGAAAAAAGGAAAGGGTAATGTAAGTCCCAGGGAATGTTCTCTGGGCGTCAATTAGGCCATTTCCCCATTTTTGAGCGAGAAGGCACTGAAGAGGATGGCCGTACCCCTCATTACTCAGGGAAATCTTGCTCATGTGGTCGATGAGCACTGGGTAACAGCCCTCCTGCTTCAGATCCCAATTTCAGTACCCACACTCTCCTTGGCAGAACTGCTATGAGGAATCAGTGAAATCTGCACTGAGATCATCAAAATGAAATTGATCATAACTAATTTGGGTGGCAATCAGCCCGATGCTTGGATTTCAGATGGTCAAAAAGGTATGAAGACCAATCTATCAGCTGGAATGCCCAACAGTTGCAATTCAGTTAGAATGATGATTGGAAAACTCTCCCCCTCCCAAATTCATCAGGGATTACCCCCAATGGGCAGGTTGTAGCATCAGACACCATCGATGAGGTTTCAAAGCTTCCTACTGGCAAATCAGGCGTTGCACCTGACGCAATGCCACTGACCAAAAAAATGGCCCAGTGACCAAGCATGGGCAGATTGGGCATCCCGAACCCATTCCCAACCAAATGGGCACACCCCCATGTGGGGTGGTCTTGGGGGATTCCCACCACTCATCAGGCCAAATGCTGTTGCGCCAACCATCAGAAACATAGCTGAGCCTCATTTCAGACGTTTGAGGTCGAACTGACAGCAACTCAGCATGCCACCATATTTTTTGATGTCAGTTCCCAGGGAACTAACCTGCCCATTCCCAAATAATTCGCCGGTTAGGTTGAACTTGTGGGACCCAATCCTGGCTTGTTTCCCCTCCAAATTGACTACTATTTAATCAGTTGCATCACACTGAGAATATTGTTGGTCAACTCTTTCTTCCTTAGATTTTCCATTAAAAAACCCTCCCCAAAATTTAGTTTTTATATGTTGAGAATTAAGCCAATTTTCCGCTGACACTCTCATGCCCCTCAGGGTTAACAGCCATGTTCATCTGGTATTTTATTTTGTGACTGTACAAAATTCTGGCTCACCAGAAGATATCAGTGGAACTCCTTTCTTGTTCCATATTTGTCATATCAGCAGCAGTTCTTGGGCATTCTGGTTTACCGTTCAGGTGCTCTGGCATTTGGGCTGGCAGGCCAGTCTAATACTTACTTGCTGTTCGCCTGACATGCTTGTTCTGTTGAGGTGAACTTATGGGAGTAAAAGGCCACTTGGTGCTCAGCTCCCTCATGCTCCTGTAGCAGCATGACACCCACTGCCACTGAAGAGGCATCTCAGGCTACTATAAAGGGGCAGGAGGTATCAGCATGCCACAGGACTGGGGCTGTGAGGAAAACTTCCTTGATAGACTCAAAGGTCTGCTGGCATTCAGGGGACCACTTGAAAGGGGGTGTTCTTCCCGGTGAGGGGTGCTGGGGTGCTACCAGTTGGGCGAGAGCTGTGAAATTTTTTTTTAAGAAGGCGACAGTTCCAAGAAAGCTGCAAAGTTGTTTTTGTGTAGTTGGGGTGGGCCAAGACTGGATAGCCTTGAGCTTGCAGGAGGGATGGCATAGCCATCCTTCAGGACAAGATTACCTAAGAAGGTAACCTCATTAATAAAGTATTTACATTTGGAGGGTTTCATGAAGATTAGCCTTGTGGAGGGCTTCCACCACTGCTTCCAGATCCTTGACGTGTTGTTCTGGGGTGGGGGATTGAACCAAAAAGTCATCAATGTAAGCCACAGTGCATGAGAAGTGCAAGTACCCCAGCATATCACTGATGAGGCAATGGAAGGTGGATGGGCATCCTTCAGGTTAAAAGGCATCACACTGAACTGGAAAAGACCTTGGAGAGTGTGGATGGCTATGAGCCACTCCTGTCCCCTTGCCACCCTCATCTGATTAAAGGCGTTTACCAAGTCTAACTTTGAGAAGATGCAGGACTTGGCAATGGCTTGGGCGATGCTTTGCTCTAAGGTAAGGGGTATGGGTCAAGGATGGTATTGTTGTTGAGGTGGCCATAGTCAACACAAGGGCGCAGGGAGCCATCTGCTTTCCTAGCGAAAAATATGGGGGAGGTGACAGGGGGAGAATTTTTAATGAGCCACCCCTTCTCTAACATCTTATTCAGCCAAATGCCCAAAGCCCTATCCTCTTCCTCTGTATAGGGGTTGAGGGGGCAGTTGATTTTGACTAGATCAACCGTCAGCTGGAATGAAAAATCATATTCAGAGTGTGAAGGGAGGTTAGATGCCAGTGACATGTTGAAGATGGCCTTATATGGGGCTAGGAAGTTTGGGAAGTCTGAATTGAGGTCTACTAGGGTGGGGTCAAGTGGGGAGATGGAGCTGAGAGATGTGCCCAGGGGAAGGGTTTATAGAAAGCGAAACTCCACACTTAACTTGAGGTTTGTGAACAACAAGGAGTTGTTTGCAAGATTAATGTGAACTTGCTGGCGGCGCCACCAGCCCACTCTCAAAATTTCAGGGTAGAGCAAATCCTGTATGGCTGAGAAGTGGTCACTAAACCCAAAGTCATGAATGGAGAAGTGCAATGAGCGTTGGATGCAATAAGACTTCATGGACTCTGATGAGGCACCCAGGATGGATGAAGCTTTTTTCATCTCAGGTCCAAGGACCGTGCCACACCAAGGTCAATAAAATTACCCGCTGTTCTAGTGGCAAGGAGGGCTTACACCATGTTTTGCTCAACTCAGAAGGAAAGGAAATGGTGATTAGGAAGTAAGATTGATCCTCTTTATTGGGATGAGCTAGCAAAAGGGCAGCTGAGGAGGGGGAATGACCTATCATCAAGAGAGATTGGCCTGTAGGCACAGGGGCAGAGTGTAACTGGGGAAGGGGTTTCACTTCCTTGTTGTCCCAAATGGGTAGGCAAGGGTTTATACGTACACATGCTCCACTCTCTTCAGGGGGAGGCAGGGTCAACCAGGGGAATGATAGCACCAAGCTGAGCAGACTATGGGCACTGAGGACCCAACCGCCCAGCCTCCTGATCTGGGATGAGGACAGGGGGTGCTACAGGAAGGGGTTCCCCAGGGGGAGGTACCTGAGGTGGGCACAGAGGGGGGGGCAAAGGGCGGCAAGTCCAGGGGGGCGCTTCTCTTGGCTGCGACCACTCACAGGGGGGAGGTGTGGTGCACAGTACCTCAAGAGCTGCAACAGTGCATGCAGGGATGTGAAAGGGTTTGTCCCCAATTGTGCGGGCCACAGAGAATTCAAATTCTAAGGACCCAGGGAGGGGGTTTCAAGATGCATGGGCAGCTGCAGTGGGGTCAAAGAAGCTCAGAAGGCGGAGATGGTGATTTTGGCAGGGATGGGTACAGTGAGAACCAGGTCTGCAAAGGCTTCAATAAGGGAGGATATCCATAGCTGTCTGTCCCAAAGTAAACAGATGGAGAAGGTGCACCAGTCTCAACTTGGGGGCCTTAACTGCCAAAGTGACCAGGGCTAGTAAGGGGGTGGGGTTGCCAAACTTAGTGGCAGAGCGGAGCACTCCCCTGACCCAATGATGGGCATCCCCCTCCAGGGCATCAAGGAGAGCCACACTCTGCTGGGCATCTGAGGGAAGTGGGGATTTTTCACCATCAGCAGTAAAGCGCACCTGGAGTTCTGCCAGGACGCCCAGGATTTGATCAATTACCTTATCAGAAGGGACAGGGGGAACCCATCCCTATCATGATAACTGATGGAGTGACACTCATTGCTGGAAGCTTGGTGTGGTGGGGACCAATTCAGCAGAGCCTTCTGGCAAGCCCAGATGAATAAGGCCAACAACCAGCAGGAGAAGGCCAGGTCACAGAGGGAGAGCACGTTTATACTGAGAGCATATGCAACTCTTTGCCAATGCCAGTGAGGAGGGCGGAGAAGGCTGAGATTACTGGTCAGTTCATTATGTCATGGATTTGACTAATAAAAACTAGACTGGGCTCCCAATCGGGGTGCACAAGCACCCAGTGAGAGCACAGAATGACATAGGCATAGCAGTCTGAGTGACTAGTAAGGGTGTAGTTCTATTGGAAATGTGAGGAAAAAAAAGGTTCATTAATGTACTGAAGGCCCCAAGGCAAACCAGATGGTTGCAATGGGGGCAACTGCGAGTCTTGTGGGGTACCCCCAAGGGTGGGAGAGGCAGGGAGGATAATAAATCCTCCATGGTTCACAGTTGCTAGCCTTCATTTTTGAATAGGAGAACTTGCACTCCAGCGAGGAATGGCACAGGGGCTGCCACATGATTGGATGTGAGAACGGAGGTGGAATGTGACCCACAAAGGGGGTTGAGACTAAGCTTCCCCTGGATGAGGCGCTCCAGGTCCCACAGGTGGGCTGAACCATTGGTGGCTGAGGCAGTTGTGGGCCCCAAATCTGCAAGTGGCGGGGTAGGGCTGCTCTAGTGCTGCTCCAACTGGTGAGCGGTTTTGGAACTCTTCGTTAGAATGGATGGGAGGGTACTTATTAAATGGATGCGCAGTAATGAACAAAACTGCAGGTTTTTCATCGGGGGCAAAGCGGATTATCACACTATAATCTGTCACCACATGTCAGGGTCAAGAAACTGGATTAATTAGTCGATAAACATTGGTATGAGAACTTGGGTGATGGCATGCTTCGTCAGATTGATTGGTAGAATTTTGGTAAAGAGTAAGGCAGACAGAGGCCGCAGCAAGCTGTATGAGGAATTCAGATTTTATTAAGCATAAAGCGCAGAAGATAAGATATTGAGCTGACACCTTTCCCTGGGCAGGGTAGTTGCCTTAAGTACTAGATAAATTGCATAGGGAAGGTATCATGGGATTGGGTGTTCAGGGCTTGGTAATGGGATTTGGTTGGCTGGCACAGAGGGGGGTAGGGTGATGCTTGAGATTTCAGTAAAAGTCAAAAAAACTTTTGCAAATTTTTGTGCATTACTGGGGACAAACCAAGTTGATGCTACCAATCTAGGTCCTGGTCATCTGATTCAGACTATCCAAATGATTTGGATGTTCCAGATTTGTCCCAGGAGGCAGGACCATTAGATTGAGTTATTTGCAACTTGAACTAAACTCTCAATTGGACTGTTTGCACAATCCAAACTTCCCAGATCCATCCTGGAGTGTTGGGGCAACTGGTCTGAGTCATTTGGTATCTGGTTCAGGATCCAAGTTGTACCCTGATCTGATTTCCGGAGCCAGCCAGTCCAGACTGGCTCTACCAGACTGGATTTATCAGGCCAGGCTTCAATTTTGGTAGATGCTGTTTCCCCAAAATTTTGGCATATTTTGCCTGGGGAGTGGGGGTCCCAGGGGCCCGTCCATGGCCTCTGGTGTGCACAATCTCTCTGCAGACTCCCTCTATTAAACTTAACAGGGTTGAAGAGGGGAAAGTGATGGGAATGGGTATTCTTGGGGGGAGGGCAGTCACCCAGTGCTTGTCTATCACATAGCTAAATCGCTCAGCTGAGACAGAGGTTCCACTTGACCCTTGTGACCTCTTTTTGTCTGGAAGGGGTGTTAGTCCCTATCAAGTTGCAGGGGCTGGTCTCTAGGACTTACATTAATGGAAAATTGGTCATGAGATATTTTCTCCAAAGCCATCTGAGAGTTGCTTCCAAGATTGCATTTGACAAGACAAAAAACAGAAGGTAGGCTGCTAACTAATTGTTCTTATAGAAGATGGTAATCGCTGAGTTACCCATTTCAATGAGGAGAGCAGAAATGGCTGGAAACAATGGACTGTCGATTATGTCAGGGAGATGGTAGATATAGTTTAGACTGGACTACCAGTTGGGATGCAAAGCACTAAAAGGCGAGCTAGAATGCCAGGGACATTGCCACTCAAATGACGTTTGAGTTGGTTGGGAGATGATCGATATGGAGTACCAATGGGCTGCAAAATATAACAAACAACTTGGCAAAGAACTAAGATGCTACAGCACCAAAGCATAAAGCTCCTGGTGTAGAGAGTTGCAAGATTGAGGAAAAATACGTAGAGACCTTAGCACAATAGCACAAGTGACTATGGCAAGGATCATCGTTATCATTATTGATGGGATGACCCAGTTGATATGTGGGGTGCAGGCCCACATTGCAGATGTTTTGGAGGTTTGGCAATTAAAAGTCTCAAACACATTAATAAATTAGAGCACAGTAAATACTTATCTAATTTTAAGTAAAGGTAATTGACTGTCAATTTTATCAAGTGTTATGACTGCTTAGATAGATAATTGATTTATGAAAAGCTTAGAAAGGTGCGGTATTGGGGCCTTTGAGATTTGGCCTTACTTAGCGAACTTTGGGCAAGAGGGGGAAAATGACCTTATTTAAAACTGACTTTGAAAGTATTGGTTGTGGGCCAAGTCACTATCAGTTTGTCCACAGGCACACAAGTTGCCTATTTTCTTTGATTTTGATGACTGGAGTAACAGCGTCTCACCCAGTAGCCAGTGAGAATCTCTCAAGGCCACCCATGTAGGGGCAGTCCCATGAGGTCAGGAACGGGTTTGGGATGGCCAACCCGCCCACACCCATTCACTACAGCATCTCTTTGGCCAAGCAAGGAATGTCAGATGGGTATTTTGATGCTTCTGGTGGGGGTTTTAAACTAGTGGCAACATTTTCTGATGTCCTGATGCCATTAACAAGCTTCATCAAAGATTCTACATTAAACGCTTTATTCCTAAAAGTATGCACCTGTCAGGCTTTGTTGCCAACAGTTTGGGGCTATCTGGTCTTGATGCCAAAGGCTTGTAGCCATTGACTTCATTTGAACCTTTTTTCCCATGATAATGCTGACTCTCCAATAGCTCAGCACAAATCTTCTTGATTCATAGTATCAATTTGTTTATAGTTAATACTGGGATGAGTGGTGGTGACCTTAAAGGGTAAGTGGTGACCCATCACTCATCAATCACATGAGCATGGTCACCTTGGGAGATGAAGGGGCCGCCAGACTTCTTGAGCCCTTTTTGGATGGGAAAGGAAACACTCCTGATCCAAATGGAGGGTTACTCCCCCAAATTTAAATGGCCCTGATAAATTATAATGACCATATTTCCAATTTTTTATTCTTGAATGGAATGACATAGAATAAATACAACAACAAATAGAAGCAATAATGTAATTGAGGCCAAGGCTTTAATAGCCAATAAATTTAGGAAATGAGATTTTCGTCTGTGGAAAATTCAAGGATTCAATCAACAGTAAATTAGTAAATTAGGCCACATCATATAAAAGCTAGGGCCACGTGATGAACTAACTAATATACCAATCAAATCTGCTATCTACTTAATAGCTGAATTATAAAGCTAGATACCTAAAATAACAGAATCTAGATATTGGTCAAACCAATTAGATTTCCACTTGACCAAAACATTGAGTAGCAACGATCTGTGGGGTCAATTAGCTCATTGAGAACTTGAGATCATCATCCCAGAACTCTGCTGATAATTCTTTAAGAACTTAGCGAGCACCTAAATAATAAGGTGATCCTTAACAGGATCCTTTAGAGTGTAGGCATCTGTAGATGTCTTCTTAGTAATCTTAAATGGCAACTTCCATATGTGATCCAGCTTTCTAGTTCATCAAAATCCATGCTTATAATTATATAAAACCAGTTCTCCTGCAGTAAAAATATGCAAGGGCTGACATTCTTGGTTATTGCGCTCTTAAGATCTTTTTTATGAGCCATCACATTAGAACATGCAGCGCTTTGTAGTTAATTTAAAGTCTGGGCTAACATTTTAAATATTTATAAGATCCATAAGTTTTTGATTGACACAGAAATATAATATTTTGGGGGTAACACTGGTTGCTTCCTATAAATAAAGCAAAAGGGGAATGCCCTGTGGCTTACTGATATGAGTGATCATAGGCGAAACGGTGGAAGGCCAGAAAAGGTTCCAGCTGGATGCCTTCACAATTATTATCTTATGCAAAATCTCAACAAGAGTAACGTTCACTTGTTCCATAGTGCAGTTGGTCTCATGGTATTAGTGCAAAGAAAAATACTCTACATATACCCATCAATCCATTGAGCTTATAGACATCTGACATGAAATTAATTATTATCTGTCATAAGGAAATGTGGGCATCTATATCAATAAAGTAACATCTACAAGATGAACTTAACCACCATCATAGAGCTTAAGTTAGACCATTTTGGCCTCCACCCACTTGGAGAAGTGATTATTGGCCACTATTGTTTATTTAAATTTGCGAATGTATCAGCCAGAGGGCCCACAACACCCATTGGTACAGTATGCCAGGAAAAGTTAGGTTTAATCAACTTTTAGATAGCGGCTTTCTGATAAGTCCCATCGACTTGGGATTACCTGAAATAGTAGAGGGCCTCATGAACATCATAAAATTAATAGATTTCCAATAATAATGCTTTTTTAACAGCAAAATCATCTTCTTATACCCATGTGACCTGTCACCTTGTGGGCATCAACAATAATATCATTAGTCTCTATTGGTCAGGGTACCTAAAGTTTTATGATTGTTGATAATTTGTATATCTTACCTTTTTACCCACGGTGGTCAACCTTAATTTTCTAAGGAGTGCTGAACTTCTGCTGGTTCATTAGCATAGGTTTGGTTTAGCATTGTATTGAATAACTCATCAGTAATATTGGCCGCTAAGGCCACAATGAGAAGTTAAGATAGCCCATCGGCATTTTGATTCTTGACGCCAGGTCTATGCTGAATTTTGGAGTTTTAAGCCTGCAATTTCATGGCCCAGCGGGCTAATCGTCCTTTAGGCTCTTTCAGATTCTGTATCCAATGAAGACAGGAATGATCTGCTACTACAGTAAAATTCACTCCATGGATGTAACCCCAGAAAAGCTTACATGCATAAATAACTACCAGGCACTCTTTCTCAGTCACTGTATAATTACGTTCATCAACATCCAATGTCCAACTACAATAAGACACAAGGTGCTCAACTCTGTCAGAATTGTATTGAGATAACATCACCCTGACAGCAGTGAGCGAAGCATCCATTTGAATGATAAATGGCTTCTCAAAATTAAGGTACATCAACAATGACACTTGTTAATGTAAAGCCTGAGTTTATCAAAGTCTTGTTGACAGTTTCAATTAACTCAAATGGTACTCTGCTTTTGAGAAAAAGAAATAGAGGTTCCCCTATTTTTTATGAAGTTTTTACAAACTGGTGGTAATAGCCAATCATTCCAAGAAAAACTTGAATGTTGCACTTGCCACTCAGTCTTGCCATGCATTCAATGGCTTCAACCTTTGTTGGCTGGACCACATGCCATGTTTATTTATGACAAAACCCAGATATTCCAGCTAATCATGAACAAATTACACTTATGGAGATTGATTTTCATAACAGCCTTGGCAAGACAGTGGAAGACTCCTTCCATTTGCAGATGTTTATTGAACGTTCTAGAGAAAATGTTATATCATTTAAATATACAAGAACACATGAGAAATTTTCAATTAATCAGAATACTATTTACAACCTACTAAAAGTCATGGGGCATTGCACAGCCCTTTTGGCATCCTATTAGGCTGGTAGAGGCTCTGGGCCATAAACATGGCACATTTTTCCTTCTCCTCTTTTGGCAGCTCTATCTGCCAAAACCCCGAGATTCTCTCATAGCTGAAAAATATTGTGCGCCGCCCAAGAGGCCTAGCGCATCATCAATACATGATAAAGGATAAGAATCCTTTTGGTGATACTATTAAACTTGTGGTAATCTATCAACACACAATTCGAACTGTTCTTTTTCTTAATGATCAATACTTGGGTGGCCAAGGAATCTTGGAAGGTACTAACAACTCATGTTGCACCAGATGGTTAATTTCAGTGTTTGTAGCCTCATCCACCACCTTTGAACATCTAATCAGATAGAGGAAAATTGGCAGATGATTTCTGGTAAAATATGATGAAGTGCATTGTGAGAAAAACCCAAATCACGGCTGTCTTTTGCAAAAATAACATTTTATTATTTGAAAAGGACCAGCGCTTGATAATTCTCATCCTCAGTTTACCTGCTAGGCTTTTCTGATAAACTAGGCCTCAGCGGTGATGCTGAGCATCATGTCTAAGGCCTAGTTTATAAAAGTGGCTAAAATAAGAAACATTCTGAACTTCTATAATGGGTAACATGTATAAAAGCAATAATCTGATGTAATTTTATCTGAATAGGATATATATAAAAAGTAGCTAGAAGCACCTGAATTTCACTGTGGTCAAGGAGGATATTCCCAGGTGTGGCAACAGGTTCCTAATTGAATTGTCAAAAAGGCATGAAAATTTTATTATATAATCCTTGAAGAATTTTACAACTTAATTCATTTCATCCTTATAATGATAGTATAATGGAAGGGTTTAATTGAGAATTATAAATGTGTTCTCTTCAAAATCAGCTTTGACTCCATGAGTCATCATAGATGAGGTCCCAATAAGAATGTCAAATTTTTTTATCAGGAAACACAATAGCAGGAGTGAAGATCACTAGTGAACCAAATCCGAGTAGCAATGCACTGTATGCTCCTTCAAAAGTAGTGGTCTGAGGACCTGCGGTACCACATATTTGCAATGATCTATGTCAGGAGCACGTCTTAGTAACTTCACCAATATAGTAGACATTATATTATTTGGTGCTCTATAGTCAACAGTTGTGCAGATCTTAAGCTATATTTACTGAAACGTTAATATAAGTACATTCAGAAAAAAAAGCTTCTGCTCAATATATTGTGAGGATGGGAGTGGAAGGCGAAAAGTAAGGGCGTACAGCTACCAACCTTAAGGTTGCAGGTTTGATTCCCACCCTTCGCACATTGATCAGGGTGCCAGCCAAAGGAAGCTATTGGCAGTTAGTAGGTCTAATAACACGAAAACCTTACCCATGATGTAACCAGAAAAATTTGAGTCCTGATCTGGAGGTGGAAAAACTTTCTTTGATGGTTTGACCCTGTTCAGGTTTCATATCATTTCTTTCTTTCAGTAATGCCTGTCCCCTGGTCAGCTTGCCTCAGTTAAATAAAAAATATATTGTGAGGATATCCAGAGTGTCCACTTGGATTCCTAAATTTGAATATCCTGCTTAACTGAGGGCTAGTCTGTGTCAAACTCTCAAGGGCTATATCCATAAGGAATCCATCTAATTAGGTGATATTCCCCAAAAAACTGGCAGCTCTTGTATTGCTGGATGATGTACATAAGCCTTCAGCTTAACTTTCTGTATTAATTCAGCCTTGCAATTTTTATATTAGCGGTTGGTAACCAATTCTAAATTTAAATGTGACAACTGACTGAAATGGCAGAATTAGGCCTTCTTTGCAGCAATTTTTTTAAGCAACTGTTAGTGCTGAGGATTCTTCTTAGCAGGAATTTTGTAAAGATGGCAGAGTTAGAAAATCTTATTTTACTCTGCTCTGACTTTCCCCAAAAATTCCTTTTAATCACAGGGTTCACTGAATGTTCCTAAGTCTAAAAATTGAGTTAGGGCACTGGCTGGCATAATGCTATAAATTTTTGCAAATATAACAGATGACTCAACTAAGGTAAGGTCTGTTGTACTGAGGTCCATAACCCGAGTTAATTTTTTAGTTTGGGGGGGTGACTCAGTTGAGTGAGTTGCAAGGCTCACACGGATTTTGATTAGGCGCCTCAAAGCTAAAGCAAAACGACGAGATAATTCATCTTATGTTTAATATTATTATTCTAACTTAAAAATGGTATCAGAATCCAATATGATTCCATATAGCGCTCACAGGCATGGTGAAGAGTGATACAGGCATCAAAATCATTTATAACACTAGCCCCAGATAACGTGTGTGCCACAAATAAAACCACTCTGCAAAAACTTGGATAGTTTCATCTATGTTAAAAAAAGTATTGATAAAAACCATCTTTTATGTAGTCATCTATTCTGTGCACCAAACTCCTTGATGATATAGTACTTGGCATTATGATAGGACATGCTAACCTTTTTTAACTTCAGCACGACTAGCTCCTGACTTTTTGAATTAGTGAATTATTACTGCTGCCAACTTAGTGGTCTAGGACGCTCCTGCCATACTAATCTTGAAGAGATCCAAAAAAGTATGTAGATTCACCACCTTATTAAACATTATTAGATTAACAGGGTTGACTAGAAATGAAGTCTCATGGTGGCTTGTCCCAGTTTGTAATTCTGAGATGCCAAAGTGAGGGAGGGAAGCATTACAGAGGGAAGTGCTACAAGGTCAGGATGATCAGAAACTCTGAAAATCAAGTAGAGGGGAAACAAGCATGCAAGTTACACATACTTCATTCCACCTCAACCTCATTACCTTGGTCCACAAAAAGGGTTTTACACCAATTGGATTTTAAAAACACTTGAAAATATCTGTACAAATTTCTGACTTACATTTAATTCAGTTTTATTAAATTGGTGGCATTCTGCCTGCAACATGGTCTCCATCTGAACAAAATTTTGGTAGAAACCCAAGAGTCTTTTTTAAAGCACTGTTTTCACTAATTAGTGACTTAGTTTTTTTGTCCCTGAGTTTTAAACTCCTCTTCTACAGAGTCAAACTCCCGGTTCAATGTGGTAATAGAATGAACAGCTCCATCCATAATTTGTACTAAGTCTTTAATTTGACGATCATGACCTCATATGATATCAAAAAGTAGGCTACTGTGGGCCTTTAATTCCGCTCATAATTGACCAAACTTGTCAGAACTATTTGGCTGACCTGGGAGACCAGCACTTCAACTTCTAAAGGTTGTACTACCTCTGGTAGAAGGTAGTCCATAATTAGCATTTCAGCTAATTCTTTATAAAAAAAGTGTACAGGGAAACAAAATATGTGCCCCTTTAGTAAGCACTAAATGTTGAAATTGGTGCAGGGGCTTTAAATTTCATCCACAGGTTATTTACACATAGAAAAAATACCTGTTTAATGACAGTAGCCTTTATCAAAGACAGCACTAAAAACCCTTATTTACAAAAACTAGGGCTTATAAATTAAGTAATAAAGCATAGTGTAGTATCTGGTACTGCCAGTGGCTCTAGGACTTACTCAAATAATTTTCTGTTAGCTCTCCCAGCTTCTACAGGAAAAAGATCCGCTTGAAATTGGAAATCTTCTTCAAATATTGTCAGGGACTGGTGTACTACTGACCTGGTTGGGGGTAGCTAACCATAAGCTAGCATAACCAAGGGGTTTAAACCAGTATGAAAAGGACACTAGAGGTGTCCATGTATAAGCAACAGTAGGTAAGCTGGTATGGGAGTTGTCTAAATATATGGTTTTATAAGGGGAAAGTTGAAAGGGAGTTCTATGTAGGCAGGAGTGGTAGATCGGTATTGATACTTTAGTAAATAAACTTAATAGTGTTTGCATGATAAAGAATATTTTTATTGACTGCAAAGATTAACCAAATGAATGCCTTGGGTTTATATACCATCCAACTTCCTGGACTTACCTAAGCTTAGTTGATTTTGAAAATAGTCCACTATTCTTCTCTGGAGCTTATGGGATTGAAACTTGCATATGATTTTGAAAGGCAGTGGGAATCGTCTCAGTTTCATTGTAAATTCGTTTAAGTGCAATTAATTGACTCAGTATTATTGCAATTAAGGTAATTGAAATGTTGAGTCGAACATTTTCACTACAATTACTCATCTGATATGCAATTATTCAATCTAACTTTATCACATATCCTCTTGATCTGATGGATGATATCTGTAATCTCAGAAATTTCACTAATATCAGGATTTATCCTGACAGATATGCTCATTTACTAGCGTTCTCAGTGGCGCTTTCTTTAGTTAGTAAGTAGCATTCATAATTAGTATACTAAAATCATAATATCTAAATTGGGACAACAGAGTGAAAAACTAGATCTTGGAGCATTTCATAAAAAAGGTGTAATCCATTGAACTTAGTCAAATTACTGGCAGATGGCTCTGATATTCAATAATGATCTTAATGTTGTTTTACTCTGTCGTGAGATGATGCAGAATAACTATCTTGAAATAAATAGGAAGTGATATAATAATTGAGGCCAGGGCGTTAGTAGCTAATAGTTTTAGGGAATAAGAAAAGAGCCAGCGGGGTTTTAGGGATTTGATCAACAGTAAATCAATACAATAGGCCAATATATATAAAAACTAAGGCCACATGGAAAATAAAGTACTCTTTTTAATACAAATCTGCTATCTACTTATTAGTTAAATTATAAAATTAGATTATCAAAATGATAGAATCCAGATAATTGGTCAAGCCAATTACAACAATTGACTTATTTTATGGGTATTAACAACTGCCAATGGATGTAGGATCTATTCTGAAAACAGCATTTGCCACCTAACTTGGACAATTTAGATGCACTCAAATGTCTTTAGGCCTTACTGGAGCTCCTAGAATATTCCAAAGGGTTATGGACAAATTATTCCGCGGATTGACATAATGGTGTGTCATTATCTTTTTTTGATATTAGTATCAGTCAGCTTGCCAAACTCAACCCACTAAACTTGAGAAGCTGACTTGCTGCTCAGGGGATTTGTTCCATAAAGATTAAGCACCAGAAAACCATTGGGAAGGGAATGCTCATCCTCATTGAAAAGTCTCTCTACTGCTGCCTTCAGTGTAGCATCTATCTTAGTTAAACTGTTTGCGCCCATGATTAAACTCTTGTTGACACTATCTGACATGTTCTAATTACGTTGGCCCTTGGGACACAACAGAATCCTATCCAACCTCTTCCTTGGAAGCTTTAATAAATCCATGTAACCAAGCGTCCTGTTCAAACATAGAAGATATTAGACTAGTTAATATGTTCTTCATAATTGCTAATATTAGACTGGTTATTGGCAATTAAGTCACTTAAACTGATTTTAGTGAAACATAAAAATAGATTGAGATTCTTGTAAATGTTTTTATTACAGTAAATGTAAGTATTTTTATACTTCTGGTAGAGTTCAAGATATAAAAATGAAAAAATTGTAAATTGGGAATGGAAGTAGCAATATTGGGTTCTTCATGATCCCCTAGTCAGGTAGCATCTGATGACTACTTTAGTTGCTTCACTCATTTGGTTTAGTTCAAGTATCTGCAATTTATTTCTTGTGGTGATAACCATGAACTGGGTGCCCAGTGTCCTCTCTTCAGTCCTTGCTTCTGGGTTTTGAGTTTCTGTAATATTTTAAACTATTTATTTGTTACCCAATTTAGTAATATGTAACCTAACTCCAAGTTCATTTAATGGTGTTGCTTTGATGCTCCTCACATCAAGTTTTTGTGTGACTCAAAAAAATTGGTTGATAGTTATTTAAGTAATAACAGTTGAGAGGTTTGCTCATTCCCATTGGGGTAATTTAGTTGTATCAATCACTCATCATTGTAAAATGGTAAGTTTTTTGTCCCCCCTGAAGGTATAAAAGGGGGTTGAAATTCATAGTCAATTTTGATAGCTCTAAAATCTTTAATAATTAAATCTCTCTGAGGCCAAGTATCAAATTATTTTGGATGAGTCATCCAAAGCGCTTAGTAAATATCATCGCCAATTTGAATCTAGAAAGGGGTTATATAATTTCATCCATGGTAGGTAAGTTATCTGAAACTCTGAAAGTTTAGGATTGGACTCTGTTCAACTTGGCAGTTGGGGAATGATCTTCTAGTTTTTGCAGCCTCATCCACAACATTAAGCTTTACACCAATTCCAAAAAAAACACCTTCAGGACCAAGGAGATATATTCTGTTGGATCAAAGAAGCAAACCAAAGCTAATGAGTCTAAGCTGATGCTTCTTTAAAAGAATTGAAACTTCTATGACACAATATCTTGCTAGAAGGAAAGCACACTAATTCCTCTAAGGTGGAAGCTATTTCCATGTGTCCACCAAAACAATGAAGATGAGCTCCTGAGCTTCCTGGGGGTTGTCACTAATGATACTGTGAATGTTGAATCTGGTCATTCCTCAACCAGTAAAATAGTTGCAATTAACCCCCAAATGGTGGCAGTATTAGAAACCAGGCCACCATGGATGTGGAAAATTAAGGCCCTTTTATAGGCGAGGGCAAGTCAAGAAATTTTCAGTCCAATCAGCATGAAGCCATGAGCAATAATTTTCATCAAGGATGAAGTGACATCATGTGAAAAAATATTGCCCTGTCACATTGGAAGGTTTATGAGATTAGGACAATGCTGTATCAAAAGATTCCTGTAGATAAATGACCCCCTATTGTACCTTTGAGGGTCCAAGTTAATTTACTTTCTACTAATGACAAAACAATGAGTAAACTGTATTCCTTGATGTGGCAATCCAAGGCTCAAAAGAAAATATTACCAAATTGTGACAATGATTAATTTTGAGAGTGACTAGAAGCCATGATGTGAGACGCATTGTAGGACTGCTAATGCCCAAACCTAAAGTTAAGAAGCATGTTACTAAATTAAGTAATCAGCTAGTATCTGAAGCAAATATAATGAGCCAAAACCAGAAGTGGGACCTAGTACAAAGGCCACTGAACCAGGTTCAGGGGTAACCACCGTGAGATATAGCTCACACATAAATAGATTAGCTCAGATGAGTGAAGAGACTAAAGCAGCAGTCAGACGCCATCTGACTAGAGGATCTTGAAAAATCCTCAATATTGACCCTGAAAACCCTAAGTACTTTAAAATACCAAATATCTCATATCATGAATTTCCCTCTTGAAGTATAAAATACTTCATCTTATGTTTTAATAAAATACCTTTATACAGATTTTTAAGTTTATCCTTTTTTATACTTTTATTTTATCAAGTTATCAATAACCAGTAGCCATTCTGGGATTGACCTTTTTGGAAGAAGACACTCTCTGTTGAGATCCTTGCTGCTGATAACACCAAGGAAGAGGTTGGATAGGTTCCCGTTGAGTCATGAACACTAACATATGTCAAAAAAGTCCAAGAATGTCAAGAGGTACACCAAGGGCTTGGAAAATGTAACTAAGCGATCAATGCACCAAGAGGTAGCATCAGCAAAGGATTTGCTTAATGAGAGTAATTGTGATGTTAGGGAAGGTTGTCTGGTGCCTAATCTGCACGGAGTAGATCCGCGAGCAGTGAGTTGGTCTTTAAAGTTAAGTGAGGCGAAGTCAGCATTCTAGATTTGGTGCTTACTACAGGTGTGGCGCCATCAGGCCTTAGCGATGATCATGATAGTTCTTCTGAGCAAGTTGACAATGATGAGGATATAAAGGTGTATATGGAGAGGGTGGAGAGGGTGGAGAGGATTCTTTTGGACTCCTGGTGAGGGAGTAGGGTGTCATCCATACTAAACTTCATACCCTAGAATTTGAAGTGCACAATTTGCAAGCCAAACTTGAGCAAATCAAGGAGACCACTGTAAGAGCTAGAATTGCCTCACTACCCATAGTGAGAGGACCATCACTAATTATCAAACTAGTACTTTCTAATAAGAATATTGAGGAGAGACTTTTAATTCTCAAAAAAGAGAATGGTGAAACCATCAACACTCTAAATAAGTATGGTGTGCGCTTGGAGCAGCATGGCAACATGCTGTTTGCAATGGACAAGAGTATAGAAGACTAAATGCACTGATGCATATCATACTGGAGCCTAGATCTACTCAACCTATAATTAAAATGGTGGCACATACATGGAATGCTCAAAGGAAAGCACCACAACCAGTCAGAACTTATAATCAGCCAATTATGATGCATGCTGATCATGTTGAAGAGGATACTAACTTTAAACCATATTATAAGACCATGTATACACCTGGCGAGGAGACATTTTCTGATTTCCTACAGATGTATGAAAATAGCATGAATGGCGCTAACAATTGCCAAGAGGTTTGCCATGTGCGGAGTTTATGAGCTGCAAGGCTCAGGAGATCCTCAGCATGAGCTTAAGACCTGGATTATCTTGGCTTAAAGTTAAGAGCATCTTAGATGCGTGGTGGCTCTCCCTTTGGGTTGGGCACCACTAGTGCTAAAGAAGTCAAGAGCATCTTAATCTTTGAGTTTGGTAGTGAACAGGGTGTCCAGAATATGAAACAAGAGTTACTTGATGAAGATGGACAAAACTAGTCAGTTGCAAATTATGCTTCTCATTTCTACCTTAAGACCCAGCAGTTATGGACCACAAGAACAATGGATCTGCCTACCACCAAAACCGTTTATTAAGCTCCCTGGAGATGCATCCTAATCTGAAGATGCACATGACATTGGTAGTCAAGAGCGCAATGTCCCTTAAAGCGCTTAAGGGAGGCTTTTTAATGTACAAAGGATGTACAAATCTGAATTTAAGGACATGGCACCTACACTACCCCCTCAACAAGTCAATAAGGCCATTTATGTCACCAATGCTAAGGTTGAAAAGTCCAAGTAGAAGAGCAAAAAACTGCCTTAACGCTTGCCATTCAAGATTTTAAAAAGCATAAGTGTCACTAATTTGGGCATTCTACTTGATTCTATATATGTTAGCTACAGCCAAAAACAAGGAGTAAGCCCCTAAAGAGGAATCACATAATACCGTAAATTTGGTGGATCTCTCCACTGAGGGTAAGGACGACCTTGAAGATGAAGACTTGGCTAGTACAGGCTATCATCTGATAAGGGCTCCTAGAACATTGGCTGTACAGCTAGATTTCAAGTTCACGGTGTTGAAAGATTTATATCAAACAATACCTATTTGCTTTAAGCAAACAGGCTTACCTTAGTGATAAATTTGATTTGAAGAAGTAGAGCAGTTGGACGTATCTACTTTAAAAATGTGGCATCAGATGGCAAAGACAATACCAAGGCCAATAAAAGCACTATTACTTTGAAGTAACTTAAGGAGTCAGCCACTGACTTCCTGGCCACTGGAAACCCCTTCAGAAAGAGTGTAACAAAGGTGGAGGTTATCATCCAGAAGGTTCAAGCTTTGGGAGTGCTGGAAACTGGGGCTCCAATGAAAATAACATCCTCCAGACTTATGAACAAACTCAACTTTATGCCCAACATCAACTATATAAATTTGAAATACTATACCACGAAACTTGACATTACCTGCACCTTAGGAGCTTATTCTGCTCTGCCTTTACAATTTGGGAACATGGTCATGAGGGCACCTGAAGTGGTACTGGCAATGATCAGTACGTTTCCTAATTGGGACACAGTCTCTTCTGGAGTTTGGGGCGAATATTGACTTTACTGCAAGCACAGTTAGCATTCTGAACTACCAACTCCCCCTGGTGTTCAGGATGAATAGAAACCTCAAAATTAGCGTACATGCTTAGTCAAAACAGACCAATAAATATATCCAATTCATTAGACTCTGATGGGAAAGATAAAACAACTACCGCCTGCCATGAGTGCTGAAGAAGGACTCCACTTGAGTGCAAGTGAAAAGAATAGAAATTTGACCAGGGGACCAAACAATAAAATTGTCAATCAGCATTAGGATTCCTCCTGACACAATTATTGGAAGTTTACAGCTTATCTGGGATTAGGAGCAAGATTTAAGAGCATTATCAGAATTTTACAATACCACTTGCTCTGGAGAGCTGAAACTTGTTTTGGAGCCATTACAACTCAACCAATCCAAGTTAAAAAGGGACAAGTTGTAGCACTGGTCCGCATGACCAGTTGCCAAAATATTGAGTTCATCCATGCAGTAGGTGGTTTTATTGATCTCAGATTTGAGGATGTAACCCCTAAGCAGCAAAAAGAGTGGGAAGAACTTTTGGACAAGTTTAATGACATCTTCAGCACTGAATCAATGACTATGGACTTTGTAAAGGAGTAGTTCATAAGCTGGACACTGGTTCAGCTATCCCCTTCAAGTACAAACCTTACCACCGTTCAAAGGCAGAGGATGCGGTTATCATGAAAGAGCTTATGCAGTTAGCTGAAGCCAGGCTACTTTGTCCATCAAAGATCCCATGGGTATCTCCTTTGTTGCTGGCGTGCAAAAAGGATGGAACCCATAGGGTTGTCATGGATTACCGCTGCTTAAACAAGATTACTAATAAGGACTTGTACCTGCTGCCATATCTCAATGGTTTTTTGAAGTGACTTGGTGGCACAAATTACTTTTAGCATTGACACAGCCAAAAGTTACTGGCAAGGGAGCTCTTGCCTGAAGACGAGGAGAAATGCGCCTTAATCAGCAGCCAATGGTTTTTAAACCTACAAGGATACCCCAGGGCTCTGTAACGCGCTGGCCACTTTCCAATGCACCATGGATGGGATCCTTTGGGGACTTGAAGCTGTCATATGTCATCATCTATATAGATTAAATTATTGTCTTCTCACAAACTTTTAATGGACACATACTGCATCTTAGGGAAGTTCAAATTGGCTCTAGAGTATATAATAAAAGCTTAATCCTTTAAAGTGCTTCTTCTTCTAGTCAGATTTTGAGTTTTTGGGACACAATGTTTCAAAGGATGGCATCCAGCCCAGACTGAACAAAGTTGATGCAATAGAAAATATTTTACACCCCAAGAGCTAAGTGATGAACTGGTGTTCCTACGCATGGTGTGCTATTATCAGTTTATTACTCAGTTTGCTGACCTAGATGTGCCTCTATTTTACCTCCTGCAGAAGAACTTGCCGTTTGAATGGCAGCCTGAACAAGAACAGTCTTTTAATGCGTTGAGGACCACTCTATTTAGTAAACCCATTTTAATCCACCCACATTTTGACCAACCATTCTTGTTGTTCATGGACATGACCAATTTCACTGTCAGGGCTATCCAGCCCAGCATGATGAAAATCAGGTCAACCATCTAGTGGCCTATTTTTAGTAAGACTCTAAGTAAGGCTGAATGGAACTGCAGTACTACAAAGAAGGAATACCCGGCTGTCTTGCTATCCATCAAACGTTTTAGTTTTTATCTCTATGGTACCCACTTTACTATTTTCACTGATCGCTCCTTGCTCTGGTGGCTCCATCAGATGAAGAACCCATATGGCCATTTAAACAGATGGGCCATATGACTTCAGAGCTATGATTTCACCATTGTTTATCACAGGGCACTATCTACAAAAATGCTGATGCCTCTTTAGGATGCCAGTGCTAGCTGTTTTGACCTCCAAGGAGGACTGATTGTATGATCTGATTAATCAACCTGAACGTTGGAAGTTGGAAACTTCTGAAGTCCAAGCTGAGTTCTGAAAGATGACCTGAGACACTCAAAGCAAGAATGGGCTGCTTTACAAGAGGGTCCATAAGAAATGGCTCCCTTTTGTCTGCCCTTCTTCCCAAACCAACGTTATCTTGGAGGGCTATACAAATGTGAGACATGTGGCAATTAAGAAGACTCACAAGTGGTTGAAATCATAATGTTACTGAGACCAAATGGTGGAGACCATCTGTTAAAATCCTTAGGGCTTCGCTGATTGATATTTACCAGGATTTTTCACTGCACAGGTTTAGTTTTGTGCAATCCTTCACGTTTTCTGATAATATTATATATTCAATTGATGATAATATGAAGAATTTATCCCTAATTGAATAGATCAATAGTGTTAGTCTAATACTTGACCTATTTTCTCCTCAAAATACTTAAGATGTCCTCAATAGTGATTTGTTCCCTTATACTGCCTAAATTGATTAACGCTCAGATCCTTGTTTATGGCTTCTCTCTGGTGACACACATTTGGCAGCAATTCACATCTTACCTCAGCTTCTTTTCTCTAGATTTTCAATTTCTACTCTTTATTCAGAAGAATCTCCAATTAAAGCATACATCAATAATTTTCCTTGAAGAAGAATAACCAATGAATTCTACTAAAGTATATTATACTAATTACTGTTTTCTGTATATCTGTATGTATTTATTAAGTGAATTCTTATGGAAATTCTGGTGAAAATTTGTCGCCCAACCTTATTTGCACCTCAACAATAAAATGGCAACCAATGCATCTGAATTACCCTTTGTCATCTCTTCAGCAATGGTATTCCCCATCCTGGATAGGATTCTGTCATCAGACATCCTTGAGACCAAAAATATAGTTGGAAAACGTGTCCCTAACGTTTTCTTTTAATCCCAGTGAATTATCCATATTTGGCAAGCGACCTGCTTAGGTAATGATACTTGTTACCCATTAAGGCAGGTCACAAACCAACTGATTGATTTGCTAGTTGATGGTAGCATTAATCACCTCACAACTTGATCCTTAAATTCCCAATCTGTCGGTGATGAAACCTAACTGATCCCAATCAGTATACCTGATAGTTAATTATTGATTAACTACCAGATGCCCCATTTCGTTGGCAAATCTGCCCAAAAAGATCTTAAGCATTCACCCAGATTGACCCCTGATAAATTTAAACCAGGAAAATTAACTACTATCCACTGAACAATGTTAAGCTGAAATCAGGATCAAATGATATCCAATTCACTTTGCTATAGCGAATTATCCTCTAGTGACCTCTGGTAATCTAGTCAGCTTAGAATTTGGGCAAAATACCAACACATCCCCCCTCTTGCCTATATTTTCAGCGATAAAAGGATTGGGACAGGATAATACTTCTTTGGACATTCAGTAAAATACTTATTTAATCAAGTGGAGTGTGGTCAATTGATACTCAATGCTGATCAGGATGACCTTTGGTATGCAGCTCTCTTCCTCTTCCTCCTCGCTACCACCTACCCAGAGCATCATTCCCATGACCATCTTTCATGCCAGGATGATTGATTTATTTGTGATGATAATAATTCTGGGATCTGGTTTTCCTTTCATCCGGCATATAACCCATTATCATATTCAGGATTCTTGGTCTGGCGTCCTCAATTTCCTATTTTTCTCCTCATTCTTGACAGGAGATTCTTGCCATTGATGTTTATTTTGCAGCATAATTAAGAATGCTCATTTATATTCACCCTTGTTATTTTCTTATAATAACCTCTTGCATCAATATCATTCTTAGACCTTCTCTGTAGAGCTGATCCCATTAACTTTGAGATTAATTTCTTCAAAATTAGAGCTAAATTAATTTAGAGTGTATAATGTCATTTATCATAAAAGTCAACATCCCCCTCTCATCCAGCTCATATGTCAAATTTGAAGTCTCAATACCAACAACTGCTTTATGAAATGTCTAATAAAGACCTTCGGCCTTTCCAGCTGATGAGTCAATCTGCAGGCTGGAACCTCTTCTATGGTCCTCCAGGACACATACTCCCAGTCAAGTACACGTGGCCAGTCCTTCCATAAAATTACCAGAAACAGTAGACTCTGATGAAACCAGTTGTCATTTTTTTGGCACACTGCAAAATCAGTAAATCCTCAACCTCTGGTAGAATTGAGGAAATACCGATCAAGCATAAGAATTATTATTCTGAGATGGATTTAGCTCCAAAATTGACAATATTACAATATATATTAGCCACAAAAGTGGAAATAGCAATAATGTCACAGACAAAATGATAAACAATCCAATATCTAAAGAAGTGTAAAACAGGAACTACAAAGCTTTAAATGAGATATGCTCCCAAAAAGGAAATATTTGTTTAAGTAACTTTGAGAAGGAAAAGAAGGACTTAGATGCAGAACAGTGCACCAAAAAGGAAAACAAACAAAATGAAAGAAAAATGGTGCCACCAAGCAACCAGGAAATTAAGTCCACCGATGATAATGAAAATATGGACTCCAATGAAGCACACAGGAGCCATGGAGCTGACGACCCTGATGCCCAAGGCTCCACACACTGCTGCAGTGCATGAATTATAGAATTGGAAAAAATGAGTGCCCAAGTAAGAAATCAATTACAGAAGAGAATGCACCGTGGTTCCTGAAGAAGATACATTATTTTCCCAATCCACTATTCAATTTATCCCTCAATTTAATATTTACATCCTGATTCTTTAGTATTTAGTATAAAAGTACTAAGTCTTATTCTAAAAATAAATAGCCTATTTCACAGAATTTTAAGTTTTCCTTTCATTTGGCCTTTCACTTTAGCTGAAAATAAGTGAAAAGTAGTGACTGCAAGTAACTAGTCTTAAATACACTACAGTTGAAGACACTCATTTTGAGAAGGACTCCTTGTAAGGTTAGGCTTGCAAGGAAGGAGGTTAAGTTAAGCCCCGTTGGGTTAAGGGAAGATTCCAACGTACACAGGATATATCGTAAAGAAGATGCACAGTTGGCGTGCAAGTGTCAAGTTTACAGCTCTCTAAGGAAGTTTAAGCTGAGTTAAATAGTGTCAAATCTGTGTAACCGATTATACCTTTCAACGCTCCAAGTTCAAAATCCCCAGAGTTAAGCGAGCAGAACCCAAGGTGGCGAGACTGATGCTCACTACAGGGGTGATGCCAACCACATAGTTGAAAAGAGAGAACTCAGGGCAAAAATAAATGCCTAGTATCAAGACCATGGAGGTATACCATGGTAAAGAAGCAGCAGAAAGCCTATATAAATGAAAGAAGATGATCAAGGTAAGGCTGCAAGTGTTGGAGAAAAGAGTAGTGGAGTTGAGGTTTACCTAGATCAGGTTTTGGACACCGCTCTATGGGCTCAAGTGGCTACTACCCCAGAGTTAGGGCACATACCAGTGACTAGAAAAAGTGAAACTAATCTTTAGGCACTTGAGGAAAGGGTCCAACACCTTAAATCAGAAAATGGAATAAATATACAATCATTGAAATTAGTATGGTGAGCGTTTAGACTACCATGAGACTGTTTTTGATGGCATTGATCAAAGCTTGGAGGAAATTAAGGATCAAATTCAAGTAAAACCACAGCCTGCTCTAAGCCCTTCACTAGACACCTCACATTTGTAAACACCGGTGTTAGATGCACAGAGAGAAACACTATACAACATCAGCAAGGTGCTCCAGTAGATAAAGATATGAACTTTAAACCCTATTTCAAAACCATGCTCACTCCTGGTGAGGGAACAATAGCTGGGTTTTTACAAATGTACAAGTACAGCATGGATGGCGCTAGTGACAAGAAGAAGGCTCATCACATCCAAGGCTGCGTGGGACTTATGCGCATAAGATATTTAGAGCTAGTTTAAGCCTTGGTTTGACCTGGACTGAGGTCAAGGAAATCCTTTTATCAAAATTCAGTAGCGCACAGGATGTTGAGAATATGAAGCAAGAGTTCATATTGATGAAAAAGGGCAAGTTGGAGACAGTTGCAAACTATGCTGCTCAATAATACCTTTGAGCACAACAACTATGGACTACAGGGACCTTAAACTTACCTACTGCAAAGACTGTCTTACTCAGTTCCTTAGAAATACACCCAGCCCTCAAGATGCACATGATGCTTGCGGTCAAAACAGCTGGATCTCTAAAGGCCATCAAGGAAGCTTTACTCAATGTGCAAGGAACTTATAAGAAAAAAACAAATCAGTGACTCAACCAACATGGATACCTAGAAAAGCAGTGTACGCTACACAGGATAAGAATGACAATTCAAAAGACAAGAACTTCAACCAGTTCCACAGTATCAGTGCAAGGAGTTCACATGCCACAAATGTCACAAGCCTGGTCACTATTGGCAATCTTGTACAATGAAAGGTGATGAAGAAAAACTTCCTTCACCAAAAGAGGAAACCCCTGGAACCATAATTGAGTAAACCTACATGTTGAAGGAGAGGACAATAATCAAGATGAATACTTTATGGATGCTGGTTATCATGTCTTAGGAGCCCCCAGTACTGTATCTGTACCTGCACAATTACAGGTACATGGACCCACCGATGAGGGGTTAAACTCTACATACCTGGCTTAAGCAATGAAGTCCACTCAAGTAGTCAATAGTCTAGAAGAAGGCGAACAACTTGTACTGGACACCTTCAAGAATATCAAGAAGACTACTACTCTGCATGCCGAATCAATGTCTAATAAACCCAAGCAATTAGAGGAATTTGAAAAGTCAGCTGACAACGTGCTGTCAACTGAAAATCCAAATTTGGGAGAGTGTAAGCAAAGTGGAAGTTGTGATACAGCGTGTATGTATACTGGTTCCCCAGTCAATATCATGTCTTCAAAATCGATGAATAAGCTGAAACTCATGCCAGACATTAACTACCATATGTGATATTAGACAGCAGGACCTGACACCGCGTGTGCATTTGGGACTTAATCTGCCTTACCCCTACGCTTTGGATGCATGGTACTCACTGCCCCTGCCGTGGTCTTGGACAATGACCATTACAAATTTCTTATTGGCACACAGTTTTATTAGAGTTCAGAGAAAATATTGACTTTGTCAGCAGAACTGTGAGTCTGCTAAACTACCATATGTCCCCTAGTGTTTAAGGATAAAAAACTGAAATCAAGGAAGAAGCGGACATGTCTGTTCAAAAAAAAGCAATCAATCTACCCGGTGCACTACATAATTCACAAAAAAGATGTGAAGAAACTACCTGCTTCAGTGTGCGCCAAAGATGGGCTACCCTTGAGTACCAATGTGGCAATTAAGATTTGACCAGGTGAACAAAGAGTTATGCACACCACCATAAGTGTGAAGTTCCCCCAGAACACTGTACTTGAAATATACATATGAAAAGGAGTATTTGAACAGGAGCCACGAGTGCTGCCTGGATTCTTTGACTCTAGTCATGAGGGTGAAGTGATTATCCTTTTGGGAACATCACCAAACAACCTATCCAATTGAGAAAGGAAAATTTGTGACATGCTCAAAACTAACCAAATTTCAATACCAATAAGTCAGTACATGCTGTTGGAGGTTTAAATGAATTGGGACGTGCTGACGTGACAGATGAAGAACGGAAAGAGCTGGATTACTTACTGGAAGAGTTTAAGATATTTTTCAGCTAATAACCAAACAATTATGGTCTGTGTAAAGGAGAGATACACTATATGGATACAGGGTCAGCTATAACTTCTAAAATTAAAGCCATACCACCAATCAATAATGAAAGAGAAGGTCATCACTAAGGAGCTTCCACAACTTACAGATGTCAGCTTTTTAAGGCTTTTAAGTGTCAATGGGCATCACCACTCCTGTTGATGCACAAGAAAGATGGCTTGTACAGGGTGGTTATGTACTACCATCACTTGAATGAAATTATAAAAAAAGATTCTTACTCTCTCCCAAGAATTGACAATGCCTTGAAACAGTTGGGAGGTTCAAAGTATTTTTCAGCAATGTACCTGGACAGTGGGTACTGGAAGATGGAACTGTCACTTGAAGATCAGGAAAAGTGTGCCTTGATCAGCAGTCAAGGCTTTTTCAAACTGACCAGGATGCCGCAAGGGTTGTGCAACACCCTGGCAACCTTTCAATGCGCCATGGACTAAATAACTGGATAACTGAAGATGATGAGTGTTCTAGTCTATCTGGATGTTAACTGTATTCAGTGGACTTGCAGAGAGCATATTGAGCACCTTCAAGTGGTGTTCACATGGCTGAGAGAATTGAATCTTAAACTGAAATGGAACGAGTGCACCTTTCTCAAGAAGCAACTTCAGTTCTTGGAACATGAGATCAGTGCACAGGGGATTCGACCTCAAGGAGAGAAAGGTGAAGGCAATAACCAAAATGGAGCATCCAAAGAGTATGAGGGATGTCCAGGTGTTCCTGGGCATGATTGGCCACTACAGACAGTTCATCCCACGGTTTGTAGACTTAGATACTCCACTGATATACCTGCTAAACAGAACTTCAAGTTTGAGTGGGGACTAGAGCAATACCAAGCCTTGAGGATCTGAAGAAGAAGTTAATAAAGGCGCCAATCCTAACATACCTGGACTTCAACAAGACCTTCTACCTATACACTGATGCCAGTGATATAGGACTCAGTGCAATTCTAGAACAACTAGATGACGAGGGGATTGATTATCCCATCAAATATTAATAAAAGGTCTTTACCAAAGCGGAAAGAAATTACACTATTACAGAGAGAGAATGTCTTGCAATGATTAGAGAAGTGAAGCATTTCCAGCCTTACCTATATGGAGTTCACTTCAAAGTCATAAAAGACCATGAATCCTTACGCTGGCTCAGGAATATGAAGGATCTTGATAGGAGACTAGCCAGCTGGGCTGCTCAGCTTCAAGGATATGACTTTATTATACACAGAGCTGGACGCAACCACCTGAACACAGATGGGCTCTCAAGATTGCCTATATTCCATTTGCATGTGCATGAGAGCAAGTGACTTTATGACCTAATTGGCATTACCAAAGAGGAATGGGAAGAAGAAACAGAAGAAACCAAATCAGTTTTGAGAAGAGGTTCAAAGGACACATAGAGTAGATGGAAAACTCCAGAAGTTAATTAAGGGGAAATTGTATCCATACTTGCGACCTAGCAATTGAATGGAAATAGTGATGGAAGCACACAAGATATGGGACATGGAAGATCTCAGAAGACCCTGGCTTATCTCAATGACCAGTTATATTGGGAGGCTATGACTGATGAGGTACACCAAGCCTTGGAGATGTGTGTACCATGTGCAAGCTTTAGACCATAAAAAAGAAGTTTGAATTTACCTCAATCCCACCATCTGCGACTTTTCACAATGTATCTATCAATTTAGTAGGACCACTACCAACTGCCTCAAGTGGGAACAAGTTTATTGTAGTAACAATTGACTACTTCACAAAGTAGATTGAGGAAGCAGCAATTAAGACATACACCGCAGGGACCACCGCCCAATTCCTCTACAATCAGATTATCACAAGATATGGTCGTCCTCAGATCTTGCTATCAGATAATGGGAAGAACTTTATCTCTGAAGTAGTGAGAAAACTTATGGGATTGGTAGGGGTGAAACAGCTGTTCACTACCCCTATACACTATCAAATGGAAGTGTGAAACAAATAAATGGGACGTTAGCTGGGATCCTCAGGAAGATAGCAGTTAACTACAAGTTGAAGTGAGATATCTCTTACTATCTGCACTGTTTGCTTATTAACTTAGCCACCACAGGGTCATTGGGATGTCTCTTTTCAAGGCGCTCTATGGGAGAGAAGCCGCCTTACCTACCCTGTTGGTTCCAATAATTGCCACGAAATTTAAAAAACTTACCTTCTGGGAATTATCAGTAAGAGTTGACTGATGAGATCATACACATACAACTAGAAGCCTGGAAAAACATTGAGCACAGTAT
Organism: Massospora cicadina; assembly: GCA_022478985.1. Classification (NCBI taxonomy): domain Eukaryota; kingdom Fungi; phylum Entomophthoromycota; class Entomophthoromycetes; order Entomophthorales; family Entomophthoraceae; genus Massospora; species Massospora cicadina. The sequence goes on from JAKSZP010001545.1 coordinate 63,084, forward strand.
TGAAAAAGGGCAGAAATACAGTCAGACGTGCCAAACTGCCAGAATTTGAAGATAATGATAAAATATCGTTTTATCACGTCCCCAGAAGCCATTCTGTGAAGCTTTAGGTCATTTGGACTGAAACATCGACTATACTGGCCAAGAGGGGCCATGAATACTACATCTGAGATGATGCCACCAATATTGTGTTCAACAGAGTCCACAAAAGACCTCAGATCCTAACCTTGGTCTCATCTTGGAAGGTGTAGTGTCACAGATTTGGCACACAGCAAAATCAGTATTCCTCAACCTCTGGTAGAACTGAGGAAATACCTATCAAAGCATAAGAATTACTAAACTGAGATGAGTTTATCTCAAAAACGATATTATTAGAAAACAAATTTGCCACAAAAGTAGAGATAGAATAATGTCATGGACAAAATGCTAAACAATCCAATATCTAAAGAAGTGTAAAACAGTGACAATGAAACTTTAAATGAGATAATCTCCCAAAAAGAAATATTTGCTTAAGTAACTTTGAGAAGGAAAAGAACGATTTAGATGTAGAACAGTGAACTGAAAAGTAAAACAAGCAAAATGAAAGAAAATGGTGCTACCAAGCAACCAAGAAATTAAGTCCACCGATGATAATGAAAATTTGGACTCCGCTGAAGCGCACAGGTGCTATGGAGCTGACAATCCTGATACTGAAGGCTCCACACACTGCCGCAGTGCATGAATTCTGGAATTGGAAAAAATGAGTGCCCAAGTGAGAAATCAATTGCAGAAGAGACTGCATCAAGATTCCTGAAGAAGATACATTATTTTCCCAATCCACTATTCAATTTATCCCTCAATTTAATATTTACATCCTGATTCTTTAGTTTTTAGTATAAAATACTAAGTTTTTATCTAAAATAAATTTCCCCTTTCACAGAATCCTAAGTTTGTCCTTTATTTAGTTTTTCACTTTGACCAAGTGAAAAGTAGTAACTGCATGTAACCAGTATTGAGTGCACTACAGTTGAAGACACTTTTTTAGAAGCACTCCTTGTAAGGTTAGGCTTGCAAATAAAGAGGTTGAGATAAGCTCTGTTTGATCAAATGTAGATTCCAATGTATACAGGAATAATTGTAAAGAAGAGGCAAAGTTAGCATACAAGTGTCAAGTTTACAGCTCTCTCAGGAAGTATAAGCCAAGCTGTTTAGTGTCAAATCTGTGCCACAGATTACCCCTTCCAACGCCCTAAGTTCAAAATCCCCAGAGTTAAGCGAGCAGAACCCAAGGTGGTGAGACCAGGTTAACATTTGTCTTGAACACCTCACAACCAATCCTTCTTCTGTTGTCAATTCCCAAGTTAGATTTTGAAACTCTCCTGTATTTGGCTCCATTTATGGATTATACTACCATCATTGCCAAATTTCCTGAAGCAATGCCCTCCACTCTCAGTTGATTGTTCCTTGCCAGATCAGACTTGCTTCCGGATTTCCTTTTTTGACTCACCAGTATTACAAACTAGATGTTTTGTCAACTGAACTAGCAATCAGAAACAGTGACATTTTGAACTACCCTATGCAGAACTGAGAACACAGAGTAACCAAGGCTCTATCCATAGCTTTGACCCCTCCAATCTCAAAAAATTCTAGATTGAGACGTTGCAGTCTATGTCTTTTGCTTTGCCAGCCAAGTTCTTTAAAGTTGAACCATTAAGCTTCCAGCCTTCCCCAGCTTTCATTGCCCATTATGCTTTTTCTTCCAAGAAGCTTGCAGTTGTTCTTCAGGATGCCATCTGCTCCCTGAATGACTATCTCATTTCTGGCACATCCCATTGGTATCTTCCTCTGATGGCTTTAATAGGGGGCATGATTTGGCAACCCCCGCCTAGTAACTCTTGCTTGATTCTGGCCCATATGTCCAATTTTTATGATAAAGCCCATTGTCAAGTGCTCAAGGCCAATCTTCTGGCTCTGGTGCCATATCAGGATTACTCAGGGTCATTTGCTGATTGCCTCTTCTTGTTCTGTTGCTTCCCTCTCTGATATGGGGTTTTGCATTTGGCTTCTTCCAACATCTCAATTTCCCTTTTTCTAGTTGCTTTCTCTCAGGGATCAGCATCTTCTCAACAAACTTGGTTTTGAGTAGGTCTAGCTCTTCACTAGCATCAGATCTTACATTATTTTGATGGGTTGTTTACTACTACTACAATCCATCTTTCCTCCACCAAGAGGCAACATAGGCATAATCATTCCCAAGTTGATAACCATTAAAAAATATAATTATAGACATATATCTTTTTTATATGCAGCTTTGATTTTTACCAATATCTTTTATCATTTTTCATTATATTTCTTCTTTTTTCCATGGGGCTTGAACTTGTTTTGATTCAGCGGTCCATCCTTTTATATTTTCCCCCAAACTGGGTCCTGGGTACTTAAACCTGCCAGTTTTCTATGGTTCAGAGGTCCTTTTTTCGGACTTAAACATCTAGGTTGGTTCAGAGGTCCTTTTTTTGGACTTGACCTAATCATTAGGACATAATTAACTTAATGGTTTATCAGTCTTTCAGGAACTCTTTTATTTTTTTTCCTCAATCCAATGCTTTAGATACTTAGTGTGGACTCAATTTACAAACTCTTCCATCTGAGAGATTCTTGATGGAGTAATCATCAGTTGCTGTCTTGGCAATTACTTCAAACGGACTGACCACAATGCATCCAATTTGTTTCTTCTCCCAAAACCATGTGTATTGCAATAGGCAACTTTTTCACCTATTCAGTATTCTGATAAGGATGGTCAGTTCTTGTCATCTGTCATTTTTGCCTAAATCTTTTTCTTTAAAGTCATATTGAATGCTGAAATTGCATTTCAATAAGAATATCTGACAATCAGTTCAGGTACTGCTCAGCACTCATCCTCAATGTTGGTCCCACCAAAGAATATAAAATTTGTGGAAACGCAGCCTTCCTTCCACATAGCAACTCAAATGGCATTTTTCCTGTTGCCGTATGATGAATGATATCATAGGCAAACATCACCAAATTCAGGTATGTTCCCCACATGGAAGTTCTTCCTGCAACCAGTTTCATTAACATCATGGTCAGCGTCCCATTGACCCATTCTACCAGTCCGTTCATCTCCAGTTGGTATATACAGACATGACTCCTCATATCTTCATTATTTCATCTAATTATGTGAGAACATGAGATGTGAAATTTGTTCTATTATCGCTCAGCAGGACCTGCGGGCATCCATGTCAATATACTATTTGATCTAGGATAAACTTTGTAGTGCTGGTAGCATCTACCTTTTCCAGGGCCTTTGTCTCAACCCATCTCATCAGATGGTCAATTTCAATTATATTATATTTGAATTCCCCAGTGCTAATCATCAGTAGTCCCATCACATCAATGGACATCATATGATAAGCAAATCCAGGGTGGACCAGTCAGTATCCAGGCATGTTCTTGTGTGGCTTGTGCAACTGGCACTCCATACAACAAGCCAGATAGTCCGCTACATTGTAGTTGATGGACTACAAGTAGTAATACTGGCAAATATGATTGGTTGTCTTCCTCAGGCCTCTGCGCCCAACAACCTTATGGGCAGCTTGAATGATAGCTGCTTGTTTCGATGGCTTTGGGAATAGTAATTGCTTCCCATCAATCATACTTGACAACTTGTCCATCCATGGTCTCAGTGTTTTCCATAAATTTTTTGAAGTGCAACTTGGATTTATCAGGGCTAATTCCTGATTTCTCCTTCAACCATTCTCTGTAATAGCTCATCCGCTTGCTGGTATACTACCTGGAACATTGGTAAATGCATTAAGCCATATGAATTCTGATGAGAAGATCCAGCTTGTTAGACTATCTCATAATTGTAAACCTATAGCCTTAGTGCTCATCAGGCCAGTCATCCTTCTGGTTCTCTTTGATTATGTAGCCAACGCAACAAAGAGTGGTCTACCACCACATTGAAGTGCGTTCCATGAATGTACACCCAAACTGCTTACAGGTGTAAATGACTGCAAGAAATTCCTGCTCAGTTATGGTGTGATTCTTCTCATAATGTAAGGAGAGTGCCTATAACTCTCCTGTTTCCAGCATGGTGGTGCACGGTGCACAGAGCCAATGCATGGAAACTAGCCATTAATACCAAAGCTACTAGAGCCCAGCAGAGGGTGCTGGAGCAATAATAACTAAAGCAAAAGAGTGCACTAAATAATTAACCACACCATGAACAGAGTGCACAAGGAGAGAAGGGTTAAACGTCCCAGGTTGGAGGGAACCTGGGAGAACCAATGGTGCACTAGGGGATAAGCTCATCATAGTTAAAATAGAATTTTTAATGTAGTGCAAGACCTCCTCAAAGGGGTCCACGCACAGAATTGTTTGGAATAGCATTTAATGAAAATAATAAAATGGGGAAATTTTATTGAGGAAAGTTGACCAACAAGGAGTGTTGGTCGCAAAAACATATTTAAGCTGAGTCAGGGTAATTATGGGCCTGCAGAAGTGTGCCCAAGCTTGACACTTCAATAGGCAAACACTCCCATCCGATTTGGTAGAATACACCAAAACTGCCTTCACTTGAGTGATTGATTGCAGCTGTATTCTACCTGAACTCATAATTTTATAACTTATAAGGGTTTCAAAACCCCATTTGCCAATTAACCGAATTGAATCATCTTTTTTATAATATAGATTGTCCATTTTGACGCCTAGGCTGACACAAGGGGCAGGGCGTTTTGCACCTCATTAGTACCAACATGAGCATATTTGGCTTGTACCCAGCGTTGGTCTAACGTGCGCTTAAGGTCAGGAAGAGCCTGAAGTTTCACCTTCTGGGCCTCCTGTCGCCCATCCTTATCCTTGGCGTTGGTTCCCACTATTAAGTCGTTCAACCATGACATCAGTGGCTGAGAGTGTCTGGCTCACATATGCCACCGGATGTTTATCCCCAAGTTCATCTACTTGGCTCAGTATGACACCAATTGCCATTGACAAAGCATAGGTTTATATTATAAATTCTAAATTGAAATTCAGATAAATCAAAATTTGGCTTCAGAAAATTGAAGAGGGGCTCAGCGATTCTTGAAAATTCTATGAATCTTCTATAGTGTCTGACCATTCCAAGGAACACTTGGATATCTCAGACAATCTTTTGTACAGCCATTCGCTCTATGGCTTCAATTTTCTGGGCTTGCAGCTGCAGTCCACTATAGTTGAGAATGTATCCCAGATATTCTAACTTTTTTTGAAAAAGTGACACTTCCTCAACTTAATCTTCAGGTTAGCCATGGATAATCACTTAAAAACTTCCTCCAAGCGGTGCAAATGGTCAGTAAATGTTCTACTGAACACATTTATATCATCTGAGTACACCAGGACGCATGAAAACTTCAAGTCATTTAGTATGGCGTCCATGGCTTCAAGAACATTGAAGGCGCATTGCATAAACCCTGGGAATCCTCATCTGTTTGTAAAGCCCCTGCGTGGTGATAATTGCACATTTCTCCTGGTCTTCTGTTGGAAAATAGATTTCCAATATGTTGATATTAGATCCATTATGGAGAAATACTTTGCTTCTCCCGATCAATCTAGTGCATCATTGATTCATGGTAGTGGATACAATACTTCCTCATAATCTTGTTAAGCTTCCAATAATTGATCACCACCCAATTAGAGCAGTCCTTCTTCTTCATGATTAGGATAGGGCTCTCCCAGGGATTTGATGACAGGACTAGGAGCCCATGCTTCACTAGTTTTCTGACTTCCTCTTCCACTATAGCTTTGGCCACCTTTGACTGTTGAATCAGTCTCATTCTCATCAGCAAATTTTCCCCGGTATTGACCTTGTGGATTACATCTCTTGCGCATCACAAATCATGATCACTTGGAATTATACTTCCCAATACTTATCAAATAGCTCAATCACCTCCTCCTGCTGTCTGTCCATCAGATCAGCGAGTTGCTCTCAATTGACAAATAAATTGATGCTTTTGGTCACCTACCAGTAATCCCAGTTTATCAAGGTCCCAAGATCATGAAATTATCTCAATTCAGCTGTAGGGATTAGATGAACAAACTCAACGATCTGATTCTACTCAATCATCATCAGTTTTTCACTCAAATTTTCCAAGAGAACTAAGATTTCTACATAGCCTGGTATAATTATGCCAGGACCACCCAAGGCTTTACTCTGGACTTATCTCAAAGGCTTCTGACTTCCCCTTACAGTAGCTCCAGTATCTCCAATGTCAACCCTATGTCAACTATCATCCATGATCCCAGCAGTATGGTTCTCGCACTCTTAATCCTTAGCTGAATTTCCCAACTTTCTAAGATTTCTTTTGAAATTTTTCATCGCTTCTGGGCAACTAGTTGATATAAAATCAGGACAATGCTGTCATTGTAGATCAAATTGGTGAAGTCATTGCTCCTAGTCAGTGAAGCTTCCTCATCTTTCTGATAAACCAATGGTAATGTCTGACCCAATATATGTTCAACATATCAACCTTGAAGTTATGTTTAACTCCATAATTTTGTAGAATCTCCATCCTGATCAGAATATTGTAGTTTTGGTTGGATAGAACTATTGCTGGAGCAGATACCACTAAGGATCCGAATTTAAGTGGTAGAGCACTATATGCTCCACATGAGATGGTGGTAAGTGGCCCAGCTGTCCCATATTCTTTCTTGTGTTCTAAATCAGGTGAGATCTTCATCCTCTTCACCCGCTTAGTTGAAACAATGTTGATGGGCGCTCCACTGTCAACTATTACCCACACCCATACTTGATTAACTAGTATATTTATATACATACAATCTGAGTATTGTAAAATTTGTATTTACTAAGTGTATAGTGACATTATTTGCTGAATCAAGGGTGCAAATTATTTGTTCCAATAAATCAGAAACCGATTATTTGATTGTGCTAAAGGGATTGACAGGTTTTCCTCATCTAATTTGACTTTGGTCAATTCTTCCAGATTATCTGCAGCTTGAATCATGTACACCAGTTGTCATTCATACAGCTGAGCAACTTCCTTTATTATTTTGAGGTTGATCCCTTTTGCTCCAGACCTTGTTACCATGTTCACATCTAAACTGACCACTTGATATAGCAGATCCTGTGCATCATTATCGATGAAAAGATCACTAATGTCAATGTCTAGGTGCATATTATTGGGAGGAACAGGTTTTTCCGCAGCTCTAAACTGTTCTCCATCTAGGCTGCAGGCCCTTTTCCTGACTTCCAGGTGGGTTTAGACTCTTTCACTTGAACCATATTGATCTGTTTAGATTTATTTGCAGTTCTCAGCAAAATTCTCTTTTCCTCTGCACTGGTAAGCGATTTTTGCCTTATTATTGATCCACTTAAACTCTTTAGGCTTATTTTCCAGCACTGTTCAGGTATTCAGCGCCTTAGCACCCTGCCCCTTTTTGTAAAATTTAGATTTTGTACTGTACTGTAATTTAATTTAAAACTTATATTTGGAGCATTGAAAATAGCTCCCAATATTTTCAAATGATTCACCATTTGTGAGATAATAATCTCCGTTGTGAAGATGGAAGACATCATTTGATGAAAATTGCAATAGGGATAAAGGGCCACTTGCAGTCCAATCTGTGCATCAAAATCATCCAGCACTATTGATCCAACCAAAATCTGCAATTCTTGGAAGAAACAATCAGCAAAACTTGCTAAGGATTCATTCTTATGGAATTAAATTCCCATGAATTCTTGCTTGACCTTTGACATGTGTGTGGGACTTCCAAATTCCTTCATAATAGCCACCTTGACCTTTGAGTATGACCAGTTGTCCCCCTCTAGATGGGGCAACACTAGGTTCTGACAACTGGTATTTAAACAATTCATTACCATCAAAGCTTTTGACATTAACTGTATCTGAACATTAGCATGTCAAATATTTGAAAAATGCAGGGGCATTATCTTGATAAAAAGTAGGTAATTTTGGCGTCACTTTAAATACCTCCAAAGTTTTTCTAGTCACCACTTTTGGTTCAGCTACTCAACTAACTTGATTAGTAATTTTGGGAGTCATCTCCAAAATGGCTGTGAAAGTGGGCGATATAACTTTTAGGGTAGTCATCTTTCCAACTGGAGTTCTTGGAGTTCCTTCTTTGGCATCAGTCGCCGCATATGGCTCAAATTGCATTTGTGAGACTTTAACTCCTTGACTTGCTTAATCAGCTGCTCTATATCTGCGCTGAATGCCCATAATTGAACGTGATCTGCTTCACATTCCATATTCAAGAATAATACTTCTCAAACTAGATATCCTTCCTTTTTCTTCAATGACATTACTTTTTCTAGTAACTCATTGTCAAAACTAATGACAGTTTCTACCTCTTCCTTGATCTTGGTAACTTTCTCCTTCAAGACAGCAAATTCTTGATGATCTTCAGAATTTGAGGCGTTCTGGGTGATGGGTTCTAACTCTGTCCAGAGTTTTCTTAATTCATCCTTGTATGACATCATGTCCTAGTATCCTATTCAACTGCAGCCTCTGTAGTGAGAGCTAATTGTTAAAATCCTTAGGGCTTCGCTGATTGATAGTTCCCAGGATTGTTAAATGCACAGATTTGATGTTGTGCAATCCTTTGTGTTGCCTGATAATATATATTTGATTTGTAATAGTATGAAAATTACAACCCATAGTTAAATAGATCATTAGTGTTAGGTCCATCGCTTGACCAGTATTCCTCCTCAAAATACTTAAGATGTCCTCAATAGGGAAGCGTTCCCTTATACTGCTAAATTGGTCCACGCTCATATCCTTGTTTATGGCTTCTCGCTGGTGACATACAGTCAGTAGCAATTCCCATCTTAGATCATCTTCTCTTCACTGTATCCTCAATCCTTACTCTTTATCCTAAAGAGTCACCAATTAAAACACCTAGCAATAACTTCCTGAATATAAATAGAACTTAAAACAATAATCAATTCTACTAAAACTAACTCTAGGTTTCTTTACTAATGTAAATTATCAGTGAATTTATAGAGGAAATTTGAAACCCAACCCTCAGTTAGCTCAACCAAGAAATGGCGGCTGTTGTCATTTAACTTTTTCTTTGACATCTCACAAGAGATGGTTTTCTCTATCTGGTTGAGATTCTTTTGTCAAACATTCTCAAAACCTAAAACAGATAGAGTCGGAAAACATGTCTCTAACATTTCTCACTCAATCAAGGTAAACCACCCATAATGGTAAGCAACCTGCTTAGGTAATTAGACTCTTTATCTATTATGGCATATTGTGAACCAATTAATCAATTTTCTAGTTGCAGGTGGCATCACTCACCTTGAAACTTGATCCTTAATTTTCTAATTGTAATGGGCAGGTTTTCACCAATATGCAATGAACAAATTAGGCAGTAAGATCCATGTTACTGACCATACTAGGGACAGGCCTGCAGAAGCCCATCCCCAAATCTAACTGCCATGCCTCATCATTGCCACATATTCTTGTGCCACTGTTCCCATGACGCTGTACATCAACAGCAAGGTCTGGACCAGAAAAGGGCTGAGAATGACGCCAATGTACACCGAGCTCACTGGTTGAGCTCATTCATTCAATCCAATTTTCTCAATAATTTAATAAAATAAATTTTCTTTTTAGCAAGCAAATATTTCTTAATTCAATTTTCCATCTTTTCATAGAAGATGCAACTGCCCTTCAGGGCTGCCACATCCCCCTAAATAGTGCTTTGCAAGTATGGAATAAGCTTTTTTAGGCTAAGCTCTCTCAAGCATAATCCAGCACATTGTTTGTGAAGTTTTCCCATACCACTGGATCTCCATCCATGCCATGCATAAGCCCAATATCATTTCATAGATGCAATTTGGGTTTAGATGTTGAATTTTCCCAGCTCTGACTTTACTAAGTTTGAGGCTCTTTGGATTAGAGCTATGTTCAGATTGAATGCCACCCAATCTGAAGCAATGTACAGATCAGGTGCCTCCTGATCCATTACATCACCCCCTGTAAAGACCAGAACTCCTGGACCTTCTCCTGGCATCATGCGAGTCCTCCTTCTTCTGCCACATCATCTTTTCCACCGGATAGCCTTTCCACTTCACCAGCAGTTGCTGCCAGCCCCTCACCCATCTCACATCCAATATCCATTCCACCTTGTATTCTAGCACATCCCCTTCCCTAGGGTTTAGTGGTCCTGGATGATCAGAACATATTCCCTTGAATGCTTGTAGCTGGGAAGCATGAACCACTAGATGAGCTCTGGAACCTATTGGCAAACTTAATTCAAAGACAATCCAATCAATGGCTCAGATTTGGTATGGGCCCAAAAACTTCAGTCCCAGCTTACAACTCTTAACTGGGACAGCATAGTTCTTAGTCGCGACCAATACCCAGCCCCCAGCTCAAATGTTGGATCTGGCGCACTTCATTGATCTGCCTGTCACTTCTGCCATGCTACCGCCTGCTCCAAATTCCCCCATAACTTCTTCCCAATATCCAACATGGTACATGCCATCTCATCTGCCCTCCTGACACACTCCATCCATGGATCCCCCATTTGATCTAGGATTAAGATCATGCTTTTGAAAAATGGTGACATTCTCATTGAGGACTGGGAATAATTGTTGTAAGTGAACAGGGCCATCCAAACCCACAAAACCCAGTCATCCTGCCAAACAGACATGTATCACCAGAGATACTGCTAAAGTATCTGATTCACTCTCTTTGTCTGTCCATCATATTGAGGATGGTACGCTGAGGACTTACCTGGCCTGATCTCCAGATTCCCTCAGAAAACGTGACCAAATTTTTGAAACAAATTGTGGACCTCAGTCCAAAATGATTTCCTCAGGTAAGCCATGCTGGGAGAAAACCTCATCAATGAAAATACTCACCACATCCTTTGCCAAAAAACTCTCAGTGCATCAGAAGAAATCAGCATATTTGGTCATTCTATCCATGACCACCATAACCGCATCCTTCCCCTGCACCTTCAGGAGACCCATTATGAAATTGACACTAACTAAGCTCCATGGACCACATGATATCAGCAGTGAGTTTAGCTTAATCAATGGTGGTTTCCTTGAGGGATTCGCCCTTGCGCATAACAAAACTCCCACACATACTTCCTGACATCCTTATGCAGGCCCAGCCATGAATACTCCCGTTGAACCAATTTTACCATCTTCTTCACTCCTGGGTGACCCGCCAATGGATGATCATGAGAAGCCTGATTTACTTCCCGTTGTAATGATGGTTTGGGCACCCATGTGCAAGAATTGTGGTATAGTACCCTGTCTCTCTTTAAAAAGACCTAATAGCACTTTTGTGGCTGTTCCTCCATCATCTCAGCTTTCAGTCGCCAGGCAAATTCCAATTTCCCTTGCTTCCAGTGGACTTCCACCCCCAACTCACTATCCCTATCCCCAATCATCCCAAATTGGTCCAGTCAGAACATTGTGGCTGTATTAAACCCCTCAAATTCCTCCTTCTCATACACAAAGCCCCATCTCAACTCAACCAATCTGCTAGGACATTCGACGCTCCTGGTCTGTACTCCACCTAGAAGTTATAACAGGCCAGCTCCACATGCCACCTGGCCTGCCGCTAGTTCATCTTCCTGGGTTCATGATATTATTCCAACGCCTTGTGATACATCCAAATAACAAAAGGATGCCAGGCATAGTGTAGGTGATACTGCCATTTCTGCAAGGCTGTCAACACTGCCAGCAGTTCCTTATCATATATTGGGTAATTCATTTCTGTGAGGAGCATATTGCAGCTAAAGTAACACATGGGATGTTCCAGCCCATCTTTCCCTTCCTGAAACAATACTGCACCTACAGAACAATTTGAGGCGTCCATTTCCACCACAAATGGCCTCCCAGGGTCCAGATGGGCCAACATAGGTGCGGTAAGTAGCTTGTTATTCAGTAATTTAAATGCCTTCTCCTCTTCTTCCCTATATGAATGTGACATCCTGTCCTAAACACGTAAGAGGTAAAGTCATTTGGGGAATATCTTTAAGAATTGATGAAGTAATGTCAATGTTCCCAAAAAACTACACACCCCCTACTGATCTGTAGGGGCCTTTTATGCCCGCAATACATGCAGTTTATCTGGACATACTTCCAAACCATTCTGGAAACCACATTGTCTAGGAATGCTACCGAACTTTAATTGAATTCACACTTGGAAGATTTCAATATCAGTCCCATCTGACCAATTGCCTCACAAAACTTTCTGGACATCTTGGACATGATCCTCTTGGGACAGCAAAAATACCAAGATATTGTTCATATAGGCAGCACAACACCACCCGATCAACACTCCCAGGACATGGTCAATCATCCACTGGAACACCGCCAGAGCATTCCTAAGCCTGAACAGCATTACATGATACTGATAAACCCCCAGATGGCACTTAAACGCCACGTATTGCTGATGCTCCAGTCTCACTGGTACCTGATTGAATGCATCCACAAGGTCAAGCTTTGTAAACATGGCGCATCCGGTAACCATTAGGAGGATATCCTCCAACAAAGGCATCAGATACAGATCAGGCTCAGTGACCATGTTCAGGTGACAGAAATCCACACATGGGCGTAATTTGCCACTTGTTTTTGGTACCAGTAATACAGGTAACATAACTGGGGACATAGAGGGCGCAGTCAACCCAATGTACAACATTGATTTCACATGGCCTTCAAGTGCTTCTTTGGCCCATTCATTAAGAGCATATACTGGACACCCCCTGGGAAGCTCCAACCCCTCCTTGAACCAGAATGAAAATGCAAAGGAACCCATAGGTGAAAAAGGTGAGTCTCCAATAGGACCAAATACATCGACAAAGTCACTATATTCAGCTGGAACTCTACCTCCTGCATCCCACCCAAGCTCCTATGACCACTCAGAACATCACACCCAACCTCCATCTTCCACCTCATCTGAGTCCCAATCTGCAACATCAAAGTAATCATCCTATGCAGCAAATCAACCTGGGCTGGAAAGGATGCCACCATCACATTCCCAATACCACAGGATGAGCCAGATTTCTGATTGCACAGAAACCCTCTTTTGACCAAAATGGGTCCTGCCAAACAACAACTAAAGGCTCTAAACGCCAATATGGAGCTCTTCTTGACACATCTGCAAACACCACCTCGGGTCCCCTCTTCATCTCCAACTTCAAAAGTTCTGCTAAGGCAAATGCCACATAGTTTTCCTTAGCCCCTGCATTCACCAGGCCAACACCTTCTCCATTTGACCACGCAAGTATAAATCAACTGGAATAAATAACCAAGGGTAAAGTGAAGAAGTAGATTTAATGTTTAAGGCATTCTCAGGTTTAAAATTTGCAGGTAAGGTAGGTCTCAGACTATAACTCTTCCTGGGTACCTGACCTCCTGTTCTTCCTGACTCCTCACCATTCTCCTGGTGGAACCCCCCATGGAAATTTCCAAAATTTCTGGGCGATCCCTGCCAACCTCCTCAACTTCTGCTAGCCACTGCAAGTGACTGTCCCCTTCCTGGAGACTTGATATTTACCCGCCAGTTTTGCGCCAAGGCCAATTGTTTCTCCACCTGCACCACCAATGCAATTTCTTCTGCCAACGTACTCTGAACCTTAGCAGCTGCCATGGAGCTAACATCTCCTCCTGCAGCCCCTGTCTGACCATTTGTTATGATTGTGAATCTGAGACTTGCACTGCTTTCACCAATGGTCAGAAAATCTGCCCATATTTCTCAACTGATCCTCACCCCTGACACAACATCAGCAAAGCTGACCACGCCTCATCCTGCACCTCATCTGTACAGGCAGCCCAGTCAATCCAATTGACACACTCATCCATGTATCCTGGGAGGCAACCTTGCTCCTCAATTAACTATTGCACCCACCCAGCTAAAACTGAGGGTAGTGCTTCCACAATTTGCGCAATCTGCAGCGAGAAAGTGTAATGGGTGGGTTTGCACCAATATGTAATGAACGAAGTGAGCATTAAGAGCCAAGTTATTGATCATACTAGGTACAGGCCTGCAGAGGTCCATCCCTGAACCTGATTGCCATGTCTCATCATTGCCACGTATTCTTGAACCATTGTTCCCACGACGCTGCACATCAGTAGCAGGGTCTGGGAGCAGAAAAGGGCCAAGATTGACGCCAATGCCATACCAAGCTCACTAGTGGAGCTCATGACTTCAATCTATTCTGACTTTTTTACTATATAAATTTAATAAAATCTGAGCTAGCAAAATCCTTTATTTCTGAATTCCTCATAGAAGATGAAACTTCCCTACAGGGCTGCCACATCTTCCCTTAAATAATGCACTAAAATATTAAATAAGCTTTCCTTTTAGTTAGACTCTTCCAAGCCCCAACCACCACATTATTAGCAAAGATTCACCATCCACGCCCCGCATAAGCCCATCATCATTCTGCAGAGGTGATTCGGATTCAGGATGGCGATTTTGCCCAGTTCTGAACTTACCAAGTTTGATGCCTGATGAATCAGGGCCACATTTGGATCGAACCCCACTTAACCTGAACCAATAAACAGATCAGGTGCCTCCTGATCCATTACAAAAAGGGGTCTTCCCTCCCATTGCTTGAGCCAACTGTGCCTGAAAATGAATCTGTGACACTACTTGGTGGATTTTTTCTAAAGCTTCCATGGGTAAAGCATCCTAACCTCTTGGAGATGTAGATCCTTCACGGCACTTCTCCATCTGCACTGGACTCATGTCACATACTCAAACCACCTCTCTTATTTGAAAATTAGTGAGAAACTCACTATCACCACTGTCAACACATGGTGATACCATTCCTCCCCTCCCGGTGCCACCACCTCTTCCTAGGGCCCCCACAAAACTGACAAAAGAATATTTGAGTTGTGTCTAATGTAATAGGCGGGTTTATGCCAATATGCAATGGATGAATTAGCAGTAAGATCCACGTTACTGACCATACTAGGGACAGGCCTGCAGAAGCCCATCCCTGAACCTGACTGCCATGCATCATTATTGCCACGTATTCTTGTTCCACCTTTCAAATGACGCTGCACATCAACAGCAGGGTCTGGGACCAGGAAAGGGCTGAGAATGACGCCAATGCCACACTGAGCTCACTGGTTTAGCTCATGATTTTGATCCAATCTTCTTAATAATTTTAATAAAAATAAATTTTCTTTTAGCAACCAAATATTTCTTTATTTGATTTTCCATTTTTTCATAGAAGATGCAACTGCCATTTAGGGCTGCCACATCCTCCCCTAAATAGTGCTTTGCAAGTATGGAATAAGCTCCTTCTAAGATAAGCTCTCTCGAGCACCATCCAGCACATCATTTGCAAAGATTTCCCATTCCACCAGATCACCATCAATGCCATGTGTAAGCCTGATGTCATTCTGAGGATGCGATTTGGGTTTGTGATGTCAAATTTTCCCAGCTCTGACTTTACTAAGTTTGAGGCTCTTTGAATTAGGGCCACGTTTGGATAGAATGCCACCTGATCTAAAGCAATTTATGGATCAGGTGCCCCCTGATCTGTTACACTAATCAGTCAATAATATACTTGTCCAATATAATTGGTACACCTGATATTTAATCATTGATCAACTATCAAATGCCTCTAATCTATTAGCAACTCTGCCCAATAAGATCTTAAGCATTCACCCAGATCAATTCACTGATGGATCTGAACCAGGCAAATTACTTAAAATCCCCCAAACATTGTTAACTTAAAATCAGGGTCAACCAGTATCTAATTCATTTCGCTATAGGGAGCTATCCCCTAGCAACCCCTAGTAATCTAGTCAGCTGGGAATATTGGCAAAAATCCTAACACCATCCTAGAGGTCTTAGAGGCATGTATGACTTTCTGATTTTAAAACTGAGCCAGTCTTTAATATTGACATCCAGTCATCACCCTGATGGAACTTGAGCATAATTAGCATTGATGTGATAGGCCCTCTTACCACTGAATTACATGTCTTTAAATAGATCTTCCTAGCTGTAGACCATCTGAACAAGTGGATCAAAGCAACCTTATCCCCACTGCTACTGCAAAAGACACAGCTTTCTTCCTCATTTGACTGTTTTCACTCAGCATGGATGCCACAAATTTTACTTTTATACAATGGGTTATATCACCTTGCAGGTAGTCCAAGGACTTACTTTGCTTTTTGGCACTAACTAAAGTTTGCCACCCCTTACAACCCATTAACCAATGGGGAAGTGGAACATGCTAACAGAACCCTTGTCTCTATTTTGCAGAAGATGGCTGCCTCTAACCTTACTTGCTGGAATAATTATTCACTCAGCGCTTTGTTTGAAAACTAAATAAGATGCCATTGGATCATCAAGATGCCCCCTTTGAAGCTCTATATGGGCGTTCTCCTGTTTACCAAGTAGCGTTCAGCCCCTTCTTAATAACTCTGTACCTGAGAATTCCTAAATATAAGGGCCTTAGCCAAAGAAATTATCCAGTTTTTAGCCCTTACTACACAAGGCATTGTAACTACCACAGAAAGGGAGACATCCAAATTTAATTTTGGCTGACACTCCTTACTGAGTTTACAATTAGGTGACCTCATTCTCTTTTATCATCATCAACCAAGAGGTCAACAGAACAAGCTCAACGTTTTTTGGTCTGAACCTTATAAGGTCATTTGTAAGGTTAACTCAGAGAACTCCATTGCTGATGTCAATCAGGAGACAGTGGTAAATTAAGTACCTAGCCGAATTCCTTCAGCCCTATACCCCCTCTAACAGGATCTTGAGGGGAGCGTTGTCAGGATTCAAGACAATGAGTAACTAAAAACTTATACTTATGAAATGAGCCTTGATACGTCAACTCTTGAGACAGTGTGAATGAAACTGTACCCTGAAGGCACTGACTTGAGATTTGATCAGGAAGCATCATGTGCATGAGAATCAATGGAGATGCCTTCATGAATTCCATCCCTGCTTCCTGAACCTCAAGATATACAACCCCCACCGCTGCAGTTATGAGGACAATGAAGAACAATGAGGGTGCTGACAAGGTGGTTGAAATAGAAGGAAGTGAAATATCCTGATTGTACTGGGCCACAAAGGTCCTCAAGGCACCAAATCCTCCAATCTCTGTAAATATTGATGCTTTTTAACTCAGTATAGTGGTCTATCTCGCCCCATCTTTTTTGATCTCTCTGCTAGTTTACAACTTCAAGCCCATTGTTGAACTTCAGCATCAATTAAGAGAACTGATGATGATAGAGGATGCAAAAAAGTTGTTCAATGAGCTACAAAAATATCTGATGACTAGTCATACCCTGTGATACTCAAATTTCAATTAAAATTAATTCTTCATACTGATGCCTTGTTGACAGTAAATAAAGCTATTTTAAGTTAAGTAAAAAATGATGAAGAAGAGCATCCAGTGGTGTAATTGAGAAGAACATTGATGCCAGCAGAAAGTAACTACACCATAATAGAGCGCAAGTGTTTCATAGTGATTTATGCCTATAAACAATTGTGAGTGTATATACATGGGACATACTTCAAGGTTGTGACTGACCGCTTGTCTTTACACTAGTTACATAATTTTAAAGATCCAGAGGGATGAAACAATGAGCTCTGAAACTTTAAGCCTTAATTTTGAGAAGATACACTGAGCAGGAGAAGCAAATCAGAATTCTGAAGAATTATCAAGATTGCTTACTGTTTAAGTTGTGTATCAGAAAGTGGATGAATTGTTCTAATAGATTATTGAAGTAAATACTGGTTATAAACTCCATTAAATTTAAGGTGTTCAAGAAGGCAAAGGAAAATACCAAAAATGAAGAATGGACAGCTATACAAGTTGATGACAGAAAATTGTAATTATTCCCTAAACTATAAGAACAAGTGGAAATTATCCAGGTCACACACAAAGTCATTGGGCATGGTGGCCTAAAAAAATGATGGACCATTTATGCCAGTATTTTCTTTGGGAAGGAATTAATTATGATGTTGTGTATTATCTGGCTTGTTGCGTGGAATGTCAAAACACAAGCCCCACATGAATGTATGAAATATTGGTTAGTACATCCTGGGTTCACTTTGCACATGGTGTCAATAGATGTGATGGGACCCTTGAGTGTTAATACTGAGAGAGTAAAGAACATCATAGTCATGATAGACCATCTAGATGGGTGAAGACATATGCTTTGAGCAGAGTAGATACTACTAGCACAGTAAGATTCATAATGGACCAAGTAGTATACCAACATGGATGCCTACAAGTATTATTAAGTGTCATGGTTAAATGACATCATAGTGAGGACCAACCCTAAGTATAAGGCTGGGTGCCAGGAGGCCCAGAAGGTGAAGTTACAGGCCCTCTCTGACCTCAGGCACATACTAGACCAAAGCTGGGTACAAGCTAAATATGCCCAGGTTGGTACTAGTGAGGTGCCTAATGCCCACCCCCTTACGTCACCCAGGCATTTAAATTAATGGTTTACTCAATTAATGTAGATGGTTCAATTCAGTTAGTCAAGGAACGGGGTTTTGAAACCCATTCCATTTATAAAATCACATGTTCAGATCAGATCCAACTTCAATTGATTAATTGAGTGAAGTCAGTTTTGGTGTTTTCTACCAATTTGGATGGTAGTGTTTGCATATTGGTGAATCAGTGCTTGGGACCACTTTGGCAGACTCCAAATTTCCCTGACAAAGTTTAATTATGTTTCCTGTGAACAACATTCCTTGTTGGCCAACTTCCCAATAAAACATTTTCCCATTTTTCTATTTTACTTATGTTATTTTGAATGATCCTGTGTGTGGACCCCATTGAGGAGGTCTCACGCTACATTCCCCAGATCATTTTACAAATGATCTGGTTTTCCCCTAGTGCACCATGGATTTGCCCAGGTTCCCTCCAACCTGGGACGCTTACACCTTAATTCTTTGTGAACCACATCTTTTTTGGTGTGGTAATTTTTATAATGATCACACTCCTTTTCTTGAGTTATTATTGTCCCAACACCCTCTGCTGGGCTCTAGTAACTTTATTAATAATGGCTAGTTTCCTGCGTTGGCTCTGTGCACTGTGCACCACCACGCTGGAAACAGGAGAGCTATAGACACTCTCCTTAAACCTTCTTTAATAGGATAAAGACAAATAGCTTCCAAACTCTTTAATAAGAGATTTTTTGATCTTCTCTAAAGAGGTGTATCATTTAAAGTAGGGGATCATGATCTCTTGAGTACTACTGTTGAGGCAGACCTAAATATTTTGCATCTTCTGCCAGTATGTGGCTAATTCTATGGCATTCTCATTTACTATAAGAAAGGGTCTGATGCTCTATGTTATGAAGGTACTTATCATTAAAAGTAAGCTTAAAGGAGCTAATTGGATCATATAGGACATGAATATCAGGGGATAAAATCTGCCAATATCAGAAAGTTTAGTATTAAAGTGATCTGCTATGTAGAAAAGATCCATCTGCTGCCAGAAGATATGGAGATTATTTTGTATGTTATGGCCCAAGTTCTCAAATTGGTCAGTCCTGGTTTAGCTCTGAAATGGTGTTAAAGACATTGATTTTCAGCAGCTTGGTCAGTAAATTGATGTAACATTATTTGATGCTGAAATTTTGTTGGAATTTTAGTATTATCAATTTACCCAGCTTGATTGATTATGTTACCATCTTCTTGACAACCTGGTGACAAAGCCCTCTAGTGGATGTGGAATTCATCAAAAAATGATAAATACTGTTCAGTCAATTAGCCCCAACAAATAGTAACTAATTTAGCAGGTTTTAATCCCACTGGTTACTAATGTTTCATTGGGATGTTATAGAATAAACAAGGATACTGTTATTGATTTAAGCATCAGTAATCTAATTACCTTGTAGGTGTTGATTGGAGTTTATTGCTGATTAACTAATGAATTTTATGTTTAGTTGCTGAAGCATTGACAAAGCTTTTTGGTAGAAACTCACAGTTTAACATTTTAGGTAACTTGATCTGCTGTTAATGGGTAAAGATCCCATTACCTAATCAGGTTGCTAGCCTAATTAGGGTACTCTATTGAATTTGAATGAGAATGTGGGACACTTTTGCGGATTTAATCAAAAGAGGTCACATTTTTGGTTGACATCAATTTACTAAGCAGATGAGGAAGATAATAATGATTGCGACTTCAGAGGGATTTTCCATCCTTAATGGATGCCATTTCCAAGTGAATTACCAGCGGAAGAGTTGGGCACCAGATTTCCCTATAGATTTCCCTGATTTTTTTGTTCAGTAAAGCAGTTAAACAAATACTTTAAGATCTATAAAACCTTCAATCTTTAGCCTGTTAAACATTTTCTGTATGTTTACTTTTGGGATTAGAGTTGAAGGATCAAATATCCTTTGGCTGTTTATTATTATTAATCTCCATGGGCTCCTGCGTTAAGCAAAAAAGAGAGAACCGCTTAAATTAATAGTAGGTTAAGTTCCGCCAGAGTTAAGAGAAAGAGTAAGAAGTTCCCTTAGTTCACAGTACCTTTTAAGATTAGAAGGACAAGCACAGTCTAACGTTGGAGACAACACCCAACAAGCTTGGCTATGAAGATTCAACTAAGGTGAAGTCTTCTATAGCTAACCTATTTAATTATTATCAATTGTATCTATAATATATTACAATGCACATATTAAAATTCTGTGCGGTAGAATTGAGAGCTAAAGTGAGCAATACAGTTGAAAGTTTACATTTGGTACAAGTAATAAAGGTTACTGATTACACAGATCCCAGAGGTTTACATTTGGTACAAACTAAATGGAGTAGTTGAGTTTCCAGGCCAAATTAAAAGAATATTATATTAGTATAATGTAAAATAAAAGCAACTTTAGGAAACTGTGGATGTAATTAGAAACTTTTATATTAATACGCTGGGATTGGCAGCACAAGCCAATCTTGCTAATTTGGAAGAGCGGGTAACAAAAGGAGAGGAGGAATTTGATAAGGTGGAAGGGTTAGAGCAATCTTTATGGTAATGTCACATCATTGAAACTAAAGGAGACAAAATTGATCAAGGAGATATTATTTTAGAAAACTGAAAGATTAGCAGATAGATAAAAATTCTGCTGGATGTACTAATACATGGTGCAAATGATAAAGTGCATAGAAGAACTTGATAATATAAAGTGTGATTGCACCCAGATGAACGCAAACAGAGCTAATAAATAGATGCACAGAGATTTAGTTGGGATAGTAAAAACCCCAAGAAATATTCCTGAATCTTTTGCTGCCATTTTAGAGATGACTCATAAAATAGCTCCTATTATAAATCATGTTGCTGGCAGGAATCCCCCGCCAGTAGAGCAACATATGAATTTTTAAATAGCCAAAATTACCTACAATTTACCAGAATAACACATTTCATTTTTCTGTCTATTTAAAATGATAATGGTAGGACATGGCAACTGACAAAAAGCACTAACTGTGATGAACTGCTTAGACACCAATTGCCAAAATTTAGTATTGCCCCATCTCAATGGGGACAATTTAATGTTCAATGATGCTAATTAGCAATAATGTCTGAGTTTTAGAGTTTTAATTGGATGACCAACATAAACAGGAGTTTATGAATATTAAATGAAAGAAGGTTGAAACAATGCTTTTTTTACTGACTGATTTTATCAACAAATTATAAATCCAGATCAGTGCAATGTTCAATCATTTTTGAAGCATGCATAGCAATGTAATCAGTACTTTGGCCCTACAAAGAGTTTTATTGCACTAAGGCATCAGTGCACGTAAACCAGCCTTCTACATTAAAGATGGTGGATTATCTCAAGTTTCTAGGAGAAATAATTGATCACCTAATCAGACCTTTAAAGTCATTCTTTCCAGAATTAAGAATACAGTGAAATTTTCTGAGCCCAATAAAGACCAAAAGGATTAGGTCATAATGGGAAATAGTACTAAAGGAAAAAGTGGACAAAACTCAGATCCACTTTAACCTATATGGAAAAATTGGGCATGTAGTCGCTCAATGGTGTTATAAGAAGCCTAAAGAGCAAGCTACTCTAGTGCAGGTTAAAGAAAAAGAAAGTGGTCAAAATTTTAAGAATAGACCAGCAGTCTAGATATAGAACAATTTAGCACAGCAAACAAACCTTTTCCTCCTGATAAATAATAAAGACCTGGATACCTCTAATTTTTTTGCAGATGAAGACACACCTGATCCGTTCTACTGGTGTTAATTTGGATATAGATGCAATTTACCTGAGCAATGGCAAAGGGGATAAACCTGAAATTATGAAAGAAGTTGCTTCACCATATGTTTGTCAGTTGGTGGTAAAGATCAAATTTCTAAAGCATGGAAGAATTACTTAAGAGAATACTTAATGAAGAGAATGTATATCTCTCTATTAGCGCAATTAAGAAATACTTTCCTTATTTCCATGCAATTAATTCATATTCAGATTTGACAAGTAATGCCACAATTTATTCAGTAAAATCCTTATTGCAATACTCTGAGTGTACATATGTGGACATTTTAGTCAATCAAGTAAATTTATGGGAGATAGCCACAGTGGACACCCATTAATATTGCTTTGACCAAATTGGTGAAATAAATGAAGATTTTTTTTCAGATTTAGAGCACCAGAAAGAATATGGAACCACCATACCAGATAACATAATATCATATGGAGAGTACAGTGCACTACTGCTTTAGTTCAAATCACTAGTGCTATCAACTCCTGCCATAATGTTGGCAATTCAAATAATGGCATGCTAATTGGAATATAATTATTGAGAAAGTATGGTGTCAAGCATGATTTTGAGGAAATTACCCTAAAAATATTGGGAAACCCTGCCTTTGGTATATTAGCAGAGAAAAGAACCTCACTGATGAAGATTAACAGTGTAAATATAATTTACAACAATGTATTAATACTCATCCAGTAGCATTGATAAGGAATTTGGGTGTCATGGTAAAGTGAGTTTTATTAGATGCGGCATATGAGCCAGGTAGTCTATGATTAAATAAGATGCTCTATAATTTAATTTAAATACAATTAATTGAACAAAAAAGTAGACAGATGTCAAAGAAGAGCTTTTAAATTGATGAGGTACCAAATAGGATGTTAAAAATGGATATTATTCTACCAGGAACACAAATAATAGTTAAAACAAAACTAATGATAGAAATCCTAGAACAATTATATGAGGAAGTCATTGCCTCATGGAATAAATAAAGCCTGGAGCCATGGGTAGTGTTGGGAATAATAATTCCAGGCTTGGTAAAATGCAAGTGATACTGGTCTATCTGAGCAAAAACTGATGAGAGTAGAGAAAAATCAAGTAATTGCATTCGCACAATTAACCCCAACAGCCAAAATTATAGAATTTCATGACTTTGGAGTGCTAAAAGAGATGAAATTACTGATGAATGCTACTGAAAGCATTAATGTATTAGTCAATTGTGAGCAACTGGCTGAATTATCAGAATGACAACAAGTTGAAGCGGTAAGCCTTTTTGAAAAATATTGGGAGATATTTGCCCAGGAAGACCATGATATTGGATTCGCTAAAGATGTGATTCATAAGGTTGACACTTTGAGAATATCCACCAATACAAATAAAACCTGTTCACTGATACAAGGCTGCTGAAGCAGAATTTATTATAGAAATTAGTAAAATGGTTGAGCATGCGTTCCTCAAACTTTTATTGAGTCCATGGTTGAGTAAAATCCATATTGTGAAATAAATGTATCAAATTGCATGGTGATTAAATAATAATGATTGAATAAAAATCATTATGAAAGATTCATATCCACTGATGATGAATGATGATGTGCTTATTTGCCTAGGGGAAGCGCTCAACTGCCTAGGGGAAGCCAATTATTTTTGGTGATGGTTTTGATCTTGAGATATTGAGAAATAGACTTGAAAAAGAAGATAAGGAAAAATAGGCAAAATTATGCACAAGGATTATACTAGATAATGAGAATGCCCTAGGTATTGTGTAATGTGCAACAACTTTCCAGAGGGCAATAGATTCTATCCTGAGTGATTTAAAGTTGTCTTGTGTTTTTGGTTTACTTGGATGTCAACAATATTTTCAGCATGACATTCAACGATCATCTGGAGCACTTGTAGGAAGTGTTTAAATGCCTTGCAATGGCAAATTTGAAGATCAATCTATAAAAATTCCATTTCTTTAGGAAGAGCTTGAATATCTGGGGTTTGTAATAAACTCTGGTGTATTGCAACTGCAACTGCAGAAGATATTATCCATTGAATGAATGTTCCCAAAGAGCATCTAGGACATACCAGTTTTTCTTGGGATGGGCAGTAATATCACCAAAATATCATGTATTATACTGGAATTGCCAAACCATTATTTCATTTGTTAAAGGGTCTGAAAAAGAATTTATGTGGAATGAGGATGTCAAGATTCAAGATGATGAGCGACTCAAAATACCTACTCCTGAATTGAGCCTCAATAAGTTGACTCTTAAGCCAGCGGAAATGGAAACTTACCTGAAGGCACTGATAGATTTGATCATAAAGCATCACAAGCATAAGAATCAATGGAGACGCCTACATGAATCCCATCCCCACTTCCTGAGTCTCTAAAGGCGTGACACCATCTCTGCAGTCTGAGGACTGTTGGGACAGAGGGGGTGTTAAACCACTTGTCCTTTATTTAAGAGCCAGGAGACATGAAGTTCCTGGGTTTTAAGTTTTAGTTTTACCATTTCTTTACCAAAAAGTTTTTCTTTTCAAAATGAATAGAGTTTATGCCAATACAATAAATGGCAAAAGAAGTGTAGTTTATGTGTAAAAACCTGATTATATGGGAGATCAGGAGATTTTCTCAGTAAATCTCCAAGCATTTTAAGTCAAGATCTATACTCATCGCCAATTGGGGATACTGCAGCATGCTGGTCGCATCTGTTAAATAAGATTCAATAGCCGCATATACTGGGTTTAAACCATATTATTAGGGGGTTTCAGATGAGTGATATTTGGTTGCACAAGTCAGGGTTAATAATTAATATAAAGGTCTTGAATTTAGTTAGGGCTATCCCTGACAATAGTTTTGTAAGTCCTGGGGACCAGCCCTTGCAACTGGATAGGTATCAGCACCCCTTCTGGACGAAAAAGGGCTACAAGGCTCCAGTGGACCCCTGTCACAGTTGAGCAACTTGGCACACATGGTAGACAAGCGCTGGGTGACTGCTCTCCCCCAAAGGATAACCTGTTACCACCCCTTCCCCCTCCTCTACCCTGGTAAGTTTGATAGAAGGAGTCTGCAGGGAGATTTCGCACACCAAGGTGCATGGAGAAGCCCCTGAGACCACCCACTACCCAGACAAACTATATCAGAATTTTGGGGAAATAGCAATTCCCAACATTGGAGCCCAGCCTGAAAATTCTGGACTGGGGGAGCTGGTCTGGACTGGCCTGCACCAGAAATCAGATTGGGATTTGGCTCAGATATCAAATCAGGACCTGAATGAATCAGACCATCTGCCCAACGCTCTGTGCAGATTCAGGGAATTCAGATTGCATGAGTAGTCCAATTGAGGGAGCAGTTTAAGTTGCAAATAATTCGATCCAATAACCCCTGCCTCCTGGGATGAATTTGGAGCACCCAAACCATGCAAACAGGCTGACTCAGGTCACCAGGACCTGGATTGGTAGTATTGACTTGATTTGGCCCCAGGAATCTAGAAAAATTTGCAAAAGTTTTCTTGACTTTTGCCAAAATCTGGAGCATCATTCCACCCCCTCTGAGCCAGCCAATAAAATCCCATTGCCAACCCCCAAATGACCAATCCCTCAATACCTCCCCCACACATTCACCCCAGTTCTTAAGGCAACTGCCCTTGCTGGGGATAGTTGTCAGTTCATTCTTTTATCTTTTGCCTAATAAAATTCTAATTCCCTGTCTAGATTTCCAAGGCCTCTGTCTGCCTTATTATTTTTATAAAAAATTCCACTGATTGATCTGACAAAATGCGCCATCACCCAAGTCCTCCTGCTGATGTTTGCTGACTGGGTTATGCAGTCATTCAACCCTACCACATGGCAGCAGATTGTAAATGTGATAATCTGCCTTGCCCCCAACAACAAACCTGCTGCTTCATTTGTTTCTGCACATCCATTTAATGGAGACCTTTCCATCCAATCAGTTTTTGAGTCCATTAAAACTGCTCCCCAGCTAGAGCAGCACCCAAGTGCCCCCACCCCACTGCTCATGGACTTGGCTTCCATAACTACCTCAGCCACTACTGGCTCAGCCCGCCAGTTGATCTGGAGCACTCCCTCCAGGGGAAGCTCAGTCCCAACCCCTCTCGTGGGCCTTACTATACCTATGCTCATACTTCAAACCATGTGGCAGCCTCTGTGATGTCCCTCACAGGCGCTCAAGCCCCCTACTCAAATCTGAAGGCCAGCAAACACAAACCCTGGAGTAACCATCATCCTCCCTGCCTCTTCAACCTTGGAGGTTGCTCCGCAAGACTTGCGGTTGCCCCAATGCAACCATCTGGTTTGACTTGGGGGCCTTTGGCACATTCCTGAACTTTTACTTTCCTTGCATCTCCTATAGAACCCCACTCTTATTAGGTTCCTGGACTGCTACACCTTTGGCATTCTGGTTCCATCACTAGGTGCTTGTGCACCCTGACTGAGAGCCCAGTCTAGTTCTTCTTAGCCAAATCTGTGACAAGTTTTGTCTATATTGCATTTCATTGGTTTCAATTCCCTTCATTCAACACACATGAGTCTTTGATTTAGGTAGAAATCCTGACAACGCCCCCCTCTAGATCTTGGCGCAGGGGGAGTGGCTGGAGAAATTGGCTGTATAAATTTCACTACCATGGTGGCCTGAGCAACCTTCACATTTTGAGTATTTACTAACTCATTTATAAAATAATTTTGTAGAGCCCTGACTAGTTAGTTTCCAACTTGTTATTTAAACCTCCAGGCTGATGATGGTAGAAAAGGGCTTGGTCATCCAGTTGAAAGGTGTGCAGAGGTTCATGTTTGTCAGTAAACTGATTAGTTTATTTTATTTAGTGGTGGCAGATAATTTCTCATAATCCAGAGCCTGAAGTCAGATAATCTCATTGGTAATACTTTGCATATTAACTTTAGGGCTTTAGGATAAGCCTGATCTATAATGGCCTGCACCTTAGAGGGCAGCTTGGTATTTCTTCCATACAATGCTTGAAAGGGAGACATCTTAATAATTCAATGATTGCTTATTCTATAGGCCAGAATTGCACTAGGAAAATATTGGGGCCAATGAAGGGGGTCAGTCATGGCCATTTTCTAGAGTTGAAGTTAGAGTACCATTTTCCTGCTCTACCATTCCATTGGTTGCAGGATGGTCTGAAGTGAAAAATACCTGAGTGGTTCCCATCAGTTCAGCTAAATTGTTCACCAGTGACAATAAAATTACTGACTGTAATCAGAGAGAATTATATTAGGGCAACCATGCTGGGTGATGATCTGACTATATAAAAATGTGGTGGTAGCTTTTGCCAAAGTGGTGGGTAGAAAATCAGCTTCAATCCACGTATTTAAATGATCCAAGGCTAGGAGGAGGAACAGGTGGCCATTAGAGGCTCAAGGGAGGGGTCCAACAACGTCAATACTAATAGTATAGAAGGGTTCACAGGGTGAAACCATTGAAAGTTGGGTCAGGGATTAGGTCCAGCTTGACTTTTACATACCATGCACGACTCTGATACATCTTGGATTGATACAAGCATTCCTTCCTAGTAACATTGAGTCTTGAGCCACTGATAAGTTTTCTGAATTCCCCTTATGGCCAACTTGCAGCTGTCCCTATAATATGATGTCAGTTTGAGCCAAAGGTCATAGGTAGAACAACCACTTTTGAGATATGAGTTTGTACACTTTGCTATTTTTAACTTACTATTTTGCCAATTTTTTGCTAATTCTTTTTGATAGGCTGTGGATTCATCTTTCCATACTGTGGATGGGCTAATATTTTAGAGTCAATCTTCCTCAGGGTCAGTTAAAGTTAATATGGGAATCTTAGATTGGTAATCCACATTTTAGTATATGGGCCCTGGTTGATGAACGATGAAAAAATCTTTATTTTAAATTATTAACGCCCATTGGGCCAACCTCCTGTCAGGATCTTCCATTTGTTGTAGCCATTGCAAGGAAGCATGATCAGTAATCATGTTAATATAATTTACTGTATAGGTAGGGTTAAAAATGCATAATAGTCAGTAGTACTGCCAAGCATTTGCAATCCATAAACCTACAGTTGAATTTGGCTCTGGTTAGGATTTTGCTATAATAGGCGATGGGATAATCCACCAAGTTTTTATCATGCTGAGATAATATAGCTCCTATGGCTATATCACTAGCATTGGTAAAAAATAGAAAGGTTTTTCAAAATTAGGATTTATAAGCACTGAAGAGTGGGAGAGAGCTATGCATAATAGGGCAAAAGCCTACTGTTGCTATTTTCCATTGAAAGGGTATACCCTTCTTCAATAAATGCACTAAAACACAGAGATACTGGCAAAGTGTGAAAAATAAATTGGCAATAATTTTCACCATCCCTAAAAAACCTCTACATCATGTAGGGATTTGGGGGGACATCTTAGAAATGGCCATAACCTTAGCATCCATCAGGGATATTCCAGCTTCATCCATCTTATGTCTCAAAAAATTCATTGTGCTCTGAAAAAAGGAGCATTTTGATGGCTTTAGTTTTATAAAAACTTGCTATAACTGCTGGAAATCTTGCCTGCGATGAGCTATGTGCTCAGTAAAAGTTTTTGAAAATATAGTATTATCATATAGATAAACTAGCACAGAGAGTTTTAAAAAACTCCTAAAAGTCCATCCATGGCACATTGGAACGTGGCAGGGCGTTACATAACCCCTGCAGCATTTGAGTGGGCTGGAATAATCCTTCAGTTGAAATGAGGGCACACTTTTCACAATCTTCAGGTGACAAATCAGTTTGCTAGTACCCAATGGTGAGATCCAAAGCCAAAAATAGTGGGAACCTGACATTAAGAGTAAGGAATCATCTATATTCAGCAATGGATAGCTTTGTTTCCGTGTAATATAATTAAGTTAGCAATAACCCATGACAACATGGTGGCCATCATCCTTCTTCCAAATTAATAAGAGTGGGGAAGCCCATGGGCTTTTAAAATGCACAAGTAATCCTGCTTCCAACAGTTGCTGTAACTCTAGGGCCAATTGGGCTTTCTTAACTTTAAATTTTCTGTATGGCCAAGATTTAAATGGAGGGTGAGTGAATATTTTACTGGTGGTTGTTATCATCAAGCAACCTAATAACCTTTTTACTGAACAGGTTTAGTTTCCTTATGCACTTCGTCACATTGTATAGAATGAATTATTAATTGATAATAGTATGGAGGCTATTATCCGTAGTTGATTTTGAATTATACTTTGGCCTAACGCTTTGTCCAGTATTCCCAATTAAATACTTGTGATGTTGTACAAATAGGGATTTGTTCCCTTGCTCTTGTCCACCCAATCTTTGCTGAGATACCCCGGTGACAGTCTCTTTTGGCCCAACACGCAGTCAGCAGCTATCCCTGATTGTGGCTCCTTCTTCTCTAGATCCCTGCTCAGATCTTTACTCTTCTCTTTGAGAGTCTTCCAAAAATTGCCCTTTGCAATAATATCCTTGAGACAGAACAACACATTAGAAGCTGATGATAGTTTAACTATATATCAAATGGATAATATTATTGTTCTTGTAAAATGCTGTAATTACTATTTATTTATTATAGTAAATACTAGAGAATATATAGTGAGGAATTTGGCTGTCTAACCTTGGTTGACACCTTTTTGATGAAACGGCAGCCGTTGCTGTTGAATCACCCATCCTCATCTTGGCAACGATGGTCTTCCCATCCTGCATAGGATTTCACCATTGGACATCCTCAAGACCTCAAATGGAAAGAGTCAGAAAACATGTCCCTAACGTTTTCCTCTCAGTCCAAGTGAACCAACTATATTTGGCAGCGACCTGCTTAGGTAATGGGACTTATTACCCATTATGGCAGGTCACTCACCAACCAATCAATTTGCTAGTTGCAGGCAGCATCACTCACCTCACAACTTGCTATTCATTCCCAAATCAGTCAGTGATGAAACCTGACCAATCCCAATTGGTACACCTGATAGTTAATCACTATCAGATGCCCCTATTTCGTTGGCAACTCCGCTTAATGAGATATTAAGTATTCATCCATATTGATCCTCAATGGATATGACCAGGTGAATATACCAAAATACCCCAAACATAGTTACTCTGAAACTCGGGCCAACCAATTTCTTAGTCACTTTGCCTTAGAGAATTTTCCCCTAGCGATACCAGGTAATCTAGCAGGCTGGGGATATGGGCAAATTCCCAACACATCCCCCTCTTGGCTAGATTTCCAGCAAGAAAAGGACTGGGGCATGAGAACGCCGCTTTAGAAACTTGGTCAAATACTTCATTGGTTCAAGCAGAGTACACTCATCAATACTCAACACTGCTCAGGATGACCTTCACCATATGGCGTTCTTCCTCTTCCTCCTTGCTACCGCCTTCTCAGAGCGTGGTCCCCACAATCTACTGTTGTGCCAGGCTGATCAATTTACATGTGGTGATATTAGTCCCAGGATCCAGTTTCTCCCCATCAGGGTATATGACTCACTGTCATAACCAGGATTCTTGGTCCGGCATCCTTGATTTCCCGATTTTCTACTTTCCTAGACAGGAGACTCTTGCCATCAATGTTCATTTCTCAGCTTAATTAAGAATATTTTTTAATTCACATGTTATTTCTTTTATAACCTTTTGGCTCAAGTCATTCCTAATTCTTCTCTTGGAGAGCTTATCCCATTAATTTTGTGATTAATTTATCTGGAATTGGAGCTTAATGGATTGTAGATGCATAATGTCAACTTCCATATAAGTCTGACATCCCCCTCTCTCAGCTCATATATCAAATTCCAAGTCATGATACCAGCAGATACTGAATAGTTTGCCTGATCCAGACCTCCATCTCTTCCAGCAGATGAGTCAGGATGCTCAGCAGAACCTCTTTATGGTCCTTCCAGGACTCATATGCCTAGTCTGGTGCCAGCGACTAGTCCTTCCATTGAATTACTGGAAAAGGTAACTAATCCCTCCAAAAGCAAGCTTGCAATCATTTTAAACAACTCTCAGCTGATTTCTCCTCTGCCATTGATTCCAGAGTTGAACTTCAAAACTCTCCTGGATTTGGCTCCTTTTGATGATGCTCTGACCATCATAGATGCTCCGGAGATTATGCCAGTTTCTCTGGATTGTTCATTTCTTGATGGGTTGGACCTCTCCCTGAGTTCCTTTTCCAACTCAGTCAATATTACAAACCCAATGTTCTTGTCTCCAAGCTCACCATTGGTAACAGTATTCACTTTGTGCTCTCCTATGCTGAACTTTGGGCCCAAGTCACTGAGGCTTTGATTATAGAGCTGAATCCCTCTAATCTTGATAACATTCTGGATCAGGATACTGCCACTTATGCTCTTTGCTTTGCTGGCCAAGTTCTTTGAAGTTGGTCCATGAAGCTTCCAGCCTCACCTGGGTTCCATCATTTGTTCAGCTTTAGCTTCCAAAAAGCCCGTAGTTGCCACTTGTAGGATGCAATCTGCTCTCTGCACAACTATCTCTTCTCCGGCGCTTCCCTTAAGTATCTTCTGCTGATGGCATTGATAGGGAGCATGGTTTGGCAATCCCCATCAAGTATTTCTTCTTCTTTGTTGGCCCACATTTCTGGTGTCCTTGATGAAGCCCGTTTTCAGGCGCTCAGGACTAATCTTCCGGCTCCAGTACTGTATCAGGATTACTAGGGGTTATTCACCAATTGCCTCTTCTTATACTGTTGTTTTCCTCCCCAATCTGGGGTTTCACAATTGGCTTCATCCAACATCTCAATTTACCTTCCCCTAGTCACTTTCTCACATGGCTCAGCATCCACTCAAAGAATGTGGTTTTGTGTAGGTCTCGCCCTCACTAGCATCTGATCTCATATTGATTTTGATGGGATGTTCATTCCTACCGCGATCCATCCTCCCTCCCCCAAGAAGTGACATAGGCAGAATCATCCCCATACCAAGGACAATTAAATAAAAATTTAAATTATAAATTTATATTGCCTTTTTTCTCTATGCAGTTTATAATCTTGTCTTATTATTAATATTTTCCAATTACTTTTATCAATTTTTTATCTCTATTCTTCTTTTTCCTATGAAACTTGACCTTGTTTTAGTTCAGCGGTCCATCTTTTTTTTTTCCCCCCAAACTGGGTCCTGGGTACTTAAACCTGCCAGTTTTCATTGGTTCAGAGGTCATTTTTTCGGACTTAACTATCTAGATTGGTTCAGAGGTCCTTTTTTTGGACTTGACCTAATCGTTAGGACATGGCCAACTTAATGGTTCATTGGTCCTTTGGGAACTCTTTTATTTTTTTCATTGATCCAACGATTTAGATACTTAGCATGGACTTGACTATAACTCTTCCATCTAAGAGATTCTTGATGGAGTAAGTATTGGTCACAATCTTAATAATCACTTTAAACGGACCTGACCACAATGCATCTAGTTTGTTTCTTTGTCTAAAACCATGCTTATTGCAATTGGCAACTTTTTCCCCTATTTGATATTCTTTTAAGGCTGGTCAGTTCTTGTCATCTGTCAATTTTGCTTGTATCCTTTTTTTCAAGATTGTATCAAATGCTTGCAATTGCATATCAATCAGGATACTCATCAGTTGGTTCAGGTATTGCTCAGTACTCATCCCTGACATAGGTTCCACCACCAAATATAAAATTCGTGGTAACGCGGCCTTTCTTCCATAAAACAATTCAAATGGTGTCTTTCTCATCACCGTATGATGAATAATATTGTTGGCAAATGTCACCAAAATCAGGTGTTTTTCCATGCGGAGGTTATCTCTGTGACTAGCTTCCTCAGAATCATGTCCAGCATTCCATTGACCAGTTCTACCATTCCGTTCATCTACGGCTGGTAAGGTACTGACATGACTCCTCTGAATCCCATTATCTCGTTTGACCTCAGGATCACATGAGATGTCAAGTTGGTAACATTGTTGCTAAGCAGGACTTGCGGACATCCATGCCATTATACTACTTGATCCAGGAAGAACCTTAAGTACTGGTAACATCTACTCTCATTAGGGCCTTCATCTCAACCCATCTCATCAGATGGTCGATAGCAACTATGATGTACTTGACTCCCCCTGTGCTCATAGTCAGCGGTCCCATCACATCAAAGGACATCATGTGCCAGGCAAATCCAGGGCGGACCAGTCAGTATCCAGTTGTATTCTTATATGGTTTGTGGAGCTGGCACTCCATGCAACAAGCCAGATGATCTGCGATATCATAGTTAATCAATTCCCAGTAATAATACCGGCAAATATGGTCAGTTGTTTTTCTCAGGCCTCCATGCCTGACAACCTTGTAAACCACTTGTACTATTGTTTCTCTTTCTAACAGTTTTGGGAATAGAAACTGCTTCCCATTAATCATCTTAAACACTTGTCCATCCATGGTCTTGGTATTTTGCATTGCTTTTCGAAGTGCACCTTGCATTTCTTGGGGTTCATTACCAATTCTTTCTTTGATCATTCTCTAAAATAGCTCATCCACCTGCGGGTATACCAACTGGACCATTGGCAACTTCAATAAGCCACCCACACTCTGGTGAGAAGCCCCCGCTCAGTGGACTATCTCATAATCATAAAGCCTGAAGCTTAAGTGCCCATTGGGCCAGTCAACCTTCTGACGCTCTTAAATTGTGTAGCCAATGCAGCGAAGAGTAGTCTGTTATACCTTGAAGTGAAATCCGTGGACATACACCAAAAACTTTTTGCATGTGTATATGACTGTATTGCATTCACGCTCAGTCACGGTGTAGTTCCTCTCAACAGCTGAGAGTGTCTGGCTCACATACCCCACCGGATGTTCATCACCAAGTTCATCTACATGGCTCAATATGGCACAATCACCGTCAAAAAAGCATTGGTTTGAATAATAAACTCCCAATCAAAATTTGGATATTTCAGAATCAGCGAATCTTTAAATACCAGTGTAGCTCATCAAAGGAGTCATGGGCCTCTTCATTTCATACAAATCCTTTTTTTGGATCCTATAATAAATGGAATCATGGATCAGCTATTTGGGCAAAGTCCTGAATAAATCTTTTATAGTATCTGACCTTCCCAAGGAACACTTGGATGTCTCGGACACTCTTTGGTACAGCCATACATTCTATAGCTGCTATCTTCTGGGTTTATGGCTGTAATCCACTGGCGTTGATTACAAACTTCAGGTATTCCAACTCTTTCTCAAAGAAGTGGCACCTTCTTGGCTTGATCTTCAGATTAGCCATGGACAGTCAATTGAATTCTTCTTCCAAGTGGTGTAGGTGATCAGTAAAAATCTTACTGAACACGTTTAAATTGTCCAGATATACCAGGATGCACATCAACTTCAAGTCGTATAATATCACATCCATGGCCCTCTGGAACGTTGGAGGCGCATTGTATAGACCCTAGGGAATCCTTATTGGTTGGTATAGCCCCTGCGTGGTTATAATTGCGCATTTTTCCTGGTCTTCCTTTGGCAAGTCAATCTGCCAATATCCTGAGATCAGATCCATATTAGAAAAATACTTCACTTCCCCTAAATAATTCAGCGCATCGTTGATCTTTGGTAGGGGATACAAATCCTACTTCATAATTTTATTCAGCCTTTGGTATTCAAACACCACTCAGTTGGATCCATCCTTCTCCTTCACAATCAGAATTGGACTCATCCAGGGACTTGACGATGTAACTAGAAGACCATGCTTAACTAGTTTGCTGATTTCATCCTCCACTACCGCTTTGGCGGCTTTTGATCATCAGATTGGTCTGATCCTTATTGGCAAATACTCCCTAGTGTTGACCTTGTGGATCACATCTCATGCACATCCTAAATTTTTGGTCATCCTGAGGGATCATTTCCTGATACTTTTCAAATAGTTCAAGCACCTCCTCTTGCTGGAATTCCAACAGATCAGTAAGATGCTCTCAATCAACCAATAGTTGATGCTTTCAGCTACCCCAGCTGGTAATCTCATTTTGTTGAGAGTCCCAAAATCGTGGAATCTCCTCAATTTGGCCATCTGGATTAGATGAACAAGTGTGATGATCTGATTCCTCTTGAGCTTCATGAGTTTTTCACTCAAATTTGCCAGGAGAACTCGAATTTCTCCATAGCCCAGTATTATTATCCCAGGAGCCACCCATGGCTCCACTCTGGACTTCTTCCAGGGACTTCTGAACTCCCCATACAACAGCTCAGGAATCTCCAATGTCAACCTCATGTCAACTATCATCTGCGATCCTGGTGGTATGGTCCTCTCATTCTTGATCCTCAGTGAAATTCCCTGGTTCTCTAGGATTTCTGCCAGCATTTCTCGTCGCTTTCTACCAACTACTTGGTACCAACTTGTAATTACATCATTGTATATTAGATTGATGAAGTTGTTTCTCCAATTTTGTGGAGCTTCACCATCCTTCTGGGATACCAATAGTAACATCTAACCCAAGATGGTCAACATATTATCCTTGAAGTTGCATTTAACTCCATATTTCCATAGAAATTCTGTCCCAATCAGAATGTCATAGTTTTGGTTGGCCAAAACTATTGCTGGTGCAGATACCACCAATGACCCAAAACATAGTGGCAGCGCACTATATGCTTTACATGAGATGATGGTGTTTGGCCCAGCTGTTTTATATTCTTTCTTGTGTTCCAAGTCCAAAGAGATCTTCATCCTCTTTACCAGCTTTATTGAGACAATATTGATGGGTGCTCCACTGTTGACAATCTCCCTCACCCTCACTCAATTCACTTGTATTTCTATATACATACACTCAGAGTATTGTAATATAGTGTTTACTGACTGAATAGTGATTTTATTAGCCAAATCTAGGGTGTGAATAATTTGCACTAATAAATCAGAAAAAATTTCTTTATTGCGCTGAGGGGGATTGACAAATTAGCCTCACTAAACGGATGTCAGATAATTCTTCAGGACTCTCGGCAGTTCAGATCTTATCTGCCAGTTGTTGGGTGTATGGCTGAGCAACTTTCTTAGTTATCTCAGGGTCAATTCTCTTTGTCCCTGCTCTGGTCACAACATTTACATCCATATTGACCACTTGATACAGCTGATCCTGCTTGTCATATACAAACAGATCACTGATATTGATTTCTTCATTCATAATGTCAGGAGGAACAGGTTTCTCCACAGCTCTAGACTGTTCCTCATCTAGGCTGTGGGCCCTTTTCCCAAATTATTGGTGGCTACTGACTCTTTGGCCTGGACCACGTTGATCTGATCCTTTGGCTTTTTACAGTGCACGGTGAAATGACCTTTCCCACCACACTGATAGCAGACCTTTTCCTTCTTGTTTAACCATCTGAATTCTTCAGACTTATTCCCCAGCACAGTTCAATTCGTTGCTTCTTTAGCTCCTTTGTTTCCTTTTAGGGATTTGGATTTTATACCAGATTGATTTGAAGCTTCTATTTGGGGCATCAAATGTTGCTCCCAAAATTTTTTAAATTATTTACCATTTGTGAGGTAGTTATTTCTGTCATGAACATAAAAGACATCATGAGATGCAAATTGAAATAGGGCCAAAGGGCTGCTTGCAAGGTGATTTTAGCATCAAAGTCATTTAATACTTTCGCTCCAGCCAGAATCTGTGCCTCCTGGTAAAATTGATCCGCAAAGCTAGCTAGAGACTCATTTTTATGGAACTGGATTACCATAAATTCCTGCTTGCATTTCGACATGTGTGTTGGACTCCCAAACTCTTCCATGATGGCCACCTTTGCCTCATCATATGACCAGCTGTCCCCCTCCAGGTGAGGTTACACTAAGTTTTGACAGTCAGTGTCTAGGCAATTCATGACTGTCAACGCCTTTTGACAATCCCATAGCCATTTATGATCATGTAAAACAGTTGTAAAAATGCTGGAGTATAATCTCAATGGAATGTTGACAATTTCAGCGTTGCCTTATATTTCTCCAAGTTATTTCTGGCCGATTCTCTTGGTTTAGCTACTTGGCTAACTTGAGAAGTGACTTCAGGCATCATCTCCAAAATGGCAGCAAAAGCGGGAGTTATGTTCCTTGGGGTATTTGACTTTCCAAGTATTGTGCAAAGACTTCTTTCTTCAGCATCACTTTCCATATCAGGCTCACAAGCACATCTGTGAGCTTTAAGTTCCTCCATTTGTTTGATTGATCTTCATATCCGCACCAAAATTCTTAAACAAAATCCACTTCTCGCTCTGTTTTTAGGTATAAGACCTCTCAAACAAGGTCCCCTTCTTTCTTTTTCAACAAAGTTACTTTCCCTAGTAACTCATTCCCAAAGCTTGCTACATTTTCTATTCCTTCCTCCACCTTGGCAACTCATTCTTCTAAGGCTGCAAACTCCAATGGTCCACTGAGTTTAAGGCATTCTGGTTTACAGTGGCCAACGCAAACCACAGATTGTGTAGCTCTTCTTTGTATGACATTCTTATAGATTCTTTACTCAACTACCCCTGTAGTGAGCACCAACTTCTAAAATTTTACTGGTGTTTGTTATTGGCAAGCAACCTAGCAACCTTTTTACTGCACAGGTTCAGTTTCCTCATGCACTTCGTCACATTGTATAGAATGTATTATTAATCAATAATAGTATGGAGACTATTGTCTGTAGTTAAGTATAAATTATATTTTGGCCCAACGCTTCAGCCAGTATTCCTGATTATATACTTGTAATGTTATACTCATAGGAATTTGTTCCCTTGCTCTTTTCCACCCAATCTTCACTGAGATACCCCATGTTGGGATTTTTGCCCATATCCCCAGCATGCTAGATCACCTGGTATCGCTAGGGGAAAATTTCCTAAGGAAAAGTGAATAAAAAATTAATTGGCCTGAGTTTCAGAGGAACTACATTTGGGGGATTTTGGGATATTTGCTTGGTCATATCTGTCAGGTATTGATCTGGATGAATACCTAAGATCTCATCGGGTGGAGTTGCCAATGAAATAGGGGCATCTGATAGTGATTAACTATCAGGTGTACCAATTGGGATTGTTCAGGTTTCATCACTAACTAATTGGGAATGAATAGCAAGTTGCAAGGTGAGTGATGCTGCCTGAAACTAGGGAATTGATTGGTTGGTGAAGTGACCTGCCATAATGGGTAATAATTCCCATTACCTAAACAGGTTGCTAGACAATTATGGTTGGTTTGCTTAGATCGAGAGGAAAATGTTAGGGACACGTTTTCTGACTCTTTCCAGTTGAGGTCTCAAAGAATGTCCGATGATGGAATCCTAGCCAGGATGGGGAAGACCATTGCTGCTGAGATGAGGAAGGGTTATTCAACAGCAATGGCTGCCATTTCATTGAAGAGGTGTCAACTGAGGGTTAGACAGCCAAATCCCCTATTATATAATTCCCTAGGATTTACTACATTAAAAAACATTATCTACAAAAGCATGATAATCTACAGTAATATCATTTGGTGTATTGTTAGACTATCAGCTTCTATTGTGTCACTCTATCTCAAGGATTTATTGCAGAAGGCAATTATTGAAAGACTCTCAGAGAGAAGATTAAAGATCTGAGTGGGGATCTAGAGATGAATGAACCACAATCAGGGATAGCTTCTGACTGTGTGTTGGGCTGAGAGAGACTGTCACCAAGGTATTTTAACGAAAATCAGGTAAACAAGAGTATAAGGAACTAATCTCTATGAGCATGACTTTAAAGGTATTTAATTATAAATAATGGCCAAGCATTGGGCCAAATAATGGTTCAATCTCAACTACAGATAATATTCTTCATACTATTATTGATTAATACATTCTATACAACGTGACAAAGTGCACGAGGAAATTGAACCTGTGCAGTAAAAATGTTGCTGAGTTGATGGCCAATAACCAATCCTAAGTAAATTTTTACAAGTTGGTGCTCACTACAGGGGTAGTTGAGTAAAGAATCTATTATAAGGTTATATAAAGAAGAAATATGCAAGCTGTAGACTGAGATCGCCACTGTGAATAAAAGTGCCTTAAACTCAGCGGACCATTGGGAGTCTGCAGCCTTGGAAGAATGAGTCGCCAAGGTGGAGGAAGGAGTAAAAATGTAGCCAACTTTGGGAATGAGTTAATTGGCAAAGTAAACTCGTTGAAGAAGAAAGAAGGGGACCTCATTCACTAGGTCCTATACCTGAAAATGGAGCAAAAAGTGGATCACGTTTGTTACAGAAAGTTTGGTGTGGATATCGAGAAATTGTTCAAACAAGTGGAAGAGCTTAAAGCTCACATATGTGCTTGTGAGACTGATAT
This sequence comes from Massospora cicadina, assembly GCA_022478985.1. Classification (NCBI taxonomy): domain Eukaryota; kingdom Fungi; phylum Entomophthoromycota; class Entomophthoromycetes; order Entomophthorales; family Entomophthoraceae; genus Massospora; species Massospora cicadina. Next base: position 102,530 of record JAKSZP010001545.1, read on the forward strand.
GGCAAGTGATGCTGAAGAGAGAAGTCCTCTCACAATACTTGGGAAGTTGAATACCCTGAGGAATATGCCACCCACTTTCAATGCCATTTTGGAGATGATGCCTGAAGTCACTCTGCAAGTTAGCCGAGTAGCCAAACCAAGAGAATCAACCAGAAATGACTCAGAGTAATTTAGGCAATTCCAAAATTGCCAACATGCCATTGGGATAATGCCCCAGCGTTTTTCTAACTGTTTGACATGATTATGGATGGCTACAGAGATCATCAAAAGGCGTTGATGGTCATGAACTGCTTAGACACCGGCTGTCAAAACTTAATGTTACCCCACCTGGAGGGGGACAGCTGGTCATATGCAGAGGCAAAGGAGGCTATCATAAAGGAGTATGGGAGTCCAACCCACATGTCAAAACATAAGCAAGAATTTATGGGAATTCAGTTTCATAAAGATGAGTCTCTTGCTAGCTTTGTGGATCAATTTTACCAGGATTTGCAGATCCTGGCTGGAGCAAAAGCATTGGAAAACTTTGATGCTAGAATAGCTTTACAAGCAACCCTTCAGCCCTATCACAATTTGCATCAAATGATGTCTTCCATATTTGTGATGGAGATAACTATCTCACAAATGGTAGACAACCTGAAGTTTTTGGGACTGACGTTTGATGCCCCAAATAGAAGCTTCAAGTCAAATCCGGTATGAAATCCAAATCTCACAGAGGGAGACAAAGGAGCAAAAGAGGCTACCTTTGAACCATACTGGGAAATAAGCCCGGAAATAATTTAGACAGTTAAGCAAGAAAGAGAAGGTCTGCAATCAGTGTGGTGGGAAAGGACATTTCACCGTGCACTGTAAAAAGCCAAAGGATCAGATTAACGTGGTCCAGGCCAAGGAGACAGCAGCCACCAAGGACTTGGGAAAAGGGCCCGCTGCCTAGATAAGGAACAGTCTATAGCAGCGGAGAAACCTGTTCCTCCCAATATTATGAATGAAGAAATAGATATTAGTGACCTGTTCATAGACGACGAGTAGGATCATCTATACCAAGTGGTCAATATGGATGTGAATGCTGTGACCAGAGCTGGGGCGAATAAGATTGACCCTGAGATAATCCAGGAAGTTGCTCGTCCATACGCACAACATCTGGAAGAGAAGATTCAACTGCTGAGAATCCTGAAGAGTTATCAACGTCCATTTAGATGAGGCCAATCTGTCTATCCCCCTTGGCACAATAAAGGAATCGTTTCCTGAATTATCAGTGAGAATTATTCACACCCTAGATTTGGCCAATAAAATCACTATTCAGTCAGTAAACACTATATTACAATACTCTGAGTGTATGTATTTAGACATACATTTGAATTGAGTGAGGGTGAGGGAGATTGTCAACAGTGGAGTGCCCACCATATTGTGTCAACCAAGTTGGTAAAGAGGATGAATATCTCACTGGACTTGGAACACAAGAAAGAATATCTAACAGCTGGGCCAAACACCATCATCTCATGTGGAGCATATAGTGCGCTGCCACTATGTTTTGGGTCATTGGTGGTATCTGCACCAGGGATAGTTTTGATGAACCAAAACTACAATATCCTGATTTAAATGGAGTTTCTACGGAAGTACAGAGTTAAATGTAACTTTGAGGATAATACGTTTACCATCCTGAGTCAGATGTTACCATTGGTATACCAGAAGGACGGTGAAGCTCCATTAATTGTAGAAACAACTTCATTAATCTGATATACAATGATGGCATTGTACTAATTCAATACCAATTAGTTGGTAGGAAGCAATGAGAGATGCTGGTGGAAATCCTAGAAAACTGGGGAATTCCGATAAGGATCAAGGAAGAGAGGACCATACCAGCTGGATCGCAGATAATAGCTGACACAGGGTTGACTTTGGAGACTCCTGAGCTGTTGTATGGGGAAGTTGGAAGCTCTGAAAGAAGTCCAGAGTGTAGCTATGGGTGGCTCCTGGGATAATAATGCTGGGCCATGGAGAAATTTGAGTTCTCCTGGCAAATTTTGAGTAAAAGACTGATGAAGATCAAGAGGAATCAGATCATCACATTTATTTATCTGATCCTGATGGCCAAATTGAAATGATTCCACAATTTTGGGTCTCTTGATGAAATGGGATTACTGGCTGGGGTAGCTGAAAGCATCAACCTATTGGTTGATCAGGAGCAGCTTGCTGATCTGCTGGAAGGCCATCAGGAAGAGGTGCTCAAACTATTTGAGAAATATCAGGAAGTGTTTGCTCAGGATGACCACGATTTGGGATGTGCATGAGATGTAATTCAGAAGGTTGACACCGGTGAAAACCTACTGATAAGGATGAGACTGATCCAAAGATTGAAAACTTCCAAAGTGGTAGTAGAATATGAGATCAGCAAACTAGTGAAGCATGGGCTGCTAGTTCCATCGTCAATTCCCTGGGCGAGCCCAATTCTGATTGTGAAGAGGAAGGATGGATTGAACCAGGTGGTGATTGACTACTGGATGCTGAACAAAATTATGAAGAAGAATTCATATCCCCTAACAAGGATTGACGATGCACTAGAAAGTTTAGGAGAAGCAAAGTATTTCTCTGAGATGGATCTAATCTCAGGATAATGGCAGATCAACTTGCTAGAAGAAGACCAAGAAAAATGCGCAATTGTTACTGCGCAGGGATTTTACCAGTTGATGAGGATGCCTCAGGGTCTCTGCAATGCGCCTGCGACGTTCCAGAGGGCCATGGATGCAATATTAAGCGACCTGAAGTTGTCATGCGTTCCGGTATATCTGATAATATCAATGTGTTCCATAGAATGTTTACTGATCACTTGCACCACTTGGAAGAATTATTCAAGTGACTGTCCATGGCTAACCTGAAGATCAAGCCAATGAAGTGCCACTTCTTTAAGAAAGAGTTGGAATACCTGGGATCTGTAATCAACTAAAGTGGATTACAGCTGCAAACCCAGAAGATAGCAGCTATAGAGCGTATGGCTGTACCAAAGAGTGTTTGAGACATCCAAGTATTCCTTGGGATGGTCAGATACTATAGAAGATTTATTCGGGACTTTGCCCAAATAGCTGATCCATGATTCCATTTATTATAGGATCCAAAAAAAGGATTTTTATGGAATGAAGAAGCCCATGACTCCTTTGATGAGCTACACTGGTATTTAAAGATTCGCTGATTCTGAAATATCCAAATTTTGATTGAGAGTTTATTATTTAAACCAATGCTTTTTTGACGGTGATTGTGCCATACTGAGCCATGTAGATGAACTTGGGGATGAACATCCAGTGGCATATGTGAGCCAGACACTCTCAGCCGCTGAGAGGAACTACACTGTGACTGAGCGTGAATGCCTTGCGGTCATTTATGCATGTAAGCAGTTTCAGGTGTATGTCCATGGAACACACTTTAAGGTGGATAGACCACTCTTCGCTGTGTTGGCTGCACAATCTAAGGGAACCGGAAGGACAACTGGCCCAATGGGCACTTAAGCTTCAGGCTTATGATTATGAGATAGTCCACTGAGCGGGGCTCCTCACCAGAATGTGGATGGCTTATCGCAGTTGTCAATGGTCCAGTTGGTATACCTGCAGGTGGATGAACTATTCCAGATAATGGTTAAAGGTGTTTTGGGAATGAACCCCAAGAAATGCAAGGTGCACTTCAGAAAGCGATGGAAAACACTGAGACCATGGATGGACAAGTATTCAAGATGATCAACGGGAAGCAGCTATTATTTCCAAAACTGTCAGAAAGAGCAGCTATCATATAAGCTGCTCATAAAGTTGTTGGGCACAAAGGCCTGAGGAAAACAACTGACCATATTTGTCAGTATTATTACTAGAAATGATCAACTACAATGTTGTGGATCATCTGGCTTGTTGCATGGAGTGCCAGCTGCACAAACCATATAAGAATACAACTGGATACTGACTGGTCCGCCCTGGATTTGCCTGGCACATGGTGTCCATTGATGTGATGGGACCGCTGACTATGAGCACAGGGGTAGTCAAGTACATCATAGTTGCCATTGACTTTCTGATGAGATGGGTCAAAACGAAGGCCCTAACCAGAGTAGATGCTACCATTACTGCGAGATTAACCCTGGATCAAGTAGTATACTGGCATGGATGTCCGCAAGTCCTGCTGAGTGATGATGGGACCAACTTCACATCTCATGTGATCCTGAGGTTAAACAAAATAATGGGGATCTGAGGAGTCATGTCAGTTTCATACCAGCCATAGATGAATGGATTGGTATAACGGGTCAATGAGACGCTGGTCATGTGCTGAGGAAGCTTGTTGCAGGGAGGTCTTCTGCGTGGGGAACATACATGAGTTTGGTGACATTTGCCTACAATATTAGTCATCATACAGCAACGGGAAAGATGCCATTTAAATTATTATACAGAAGAAAGGCCGCGTTGCCGCTGTTTTTATATTCAGTGGTGAAACCTATGTTGGGGATGAGTACCAAGCACTACTTGAACTGACTGATAAGTATCCTGATCAATATGTAATAGCAAGCATTTGACACAACCTTGAAGAAAAGGTTACAAGCAAAATTGACAGATGACAAGAACTGACTGGCATTAAAAGAATATCGAATAGGGGAAAAAGTTGCCTATTACAATACGCATGGTTTCAGACAAAAAACAAAATAGATGCGTTATGGTCAGGTCCGTTCAAAGTGATTGCCAAGATGGTGACCAATGCTTACTCCATCAAGAATCTCTTGGATGGAAGAGTTATAGTCAAGTCCATGCTAAGTATCTAAAGCGTTGGATCAATGAAAAATATAAAAGAGTTCCCAAAGGACCAATGAACCATTAACTTGGTCATGTCCTAATGATTAGGTCAAGTCTGAAAAAAGGACCTCTGAACCATAGAAAACTGGCAGGTTTAAGTACTTAGGACCCAGTTTTAGTAAAAATAAAAAAGAAGGACTGCTGAACCAAAACAAGGTTAAGTTCTATAGGAAAAAGAAGAATAAAGATAAAAAAATCAACAAAAGATATTGGAAAAAAAGATTATAAAATGCATAGATAAAAAACTGATATATTTTTATAAATTTTTATTTTTATTGATTGTCCTCAGTACGGGGATGATTCTGCCTATGTCGCCTCTTGGGAGAGGGAGGATGAATTGCTGTAGGAATGAACAGCCCATCAAAATCAGTATGCAATTGGACACTAGCAAGGGTGAGACCTACATGAAACCAAGTTTGTTGAGCGGAAGATGAGCCCTGAGAAAAAGTGACTAGGGGAAGGGAAATTGAGATGTCAGAAAATGCCAATTGTGAAACCCCAGAGTGGGGAGGAAAGCAGCAGTATAAAAAGAGGCAATCAGCAAATAACCCTGAGTAATCCTGATATGGCACAGAAGCTGGAAGATTAGTCCTGAGCGCCTGCTGATGGGCTTCATCAAGGACCTTGGACATGTGGGCCAGCAACGAAGAAGGAATACTTGATGGGGGTTGCCAAATCATGCCCCCTATCAATGCCATCAGCAGAAGATACTTATGGGAAGCACCGGAGAAGAGATAGTTGTGCAGAGAGCATATTGCATTATGCAAGCGGTGACTATGGGCTTTGCAGAAGCTAAAGCTGAATGATCGTTGGAAACCAGGCGAGGCTGGAAGCTTTGTAGACCAACTTCGAAGAACTTGGCTAGCAAAGTGAAGAGCATAAGTGGCATTATCCCAATCCAGAAGGTTGTCAAGATCAGAGGGATTCAGAGCTAATGTCAAAGCCTCGGTGACTTGAGCCCAGAGTTCAGTGTAAAAGAGCTCTAAGTGTATGCTGTTACGGATTGAGAGCTCAGAAACCAGAACAGCAGGTTTGTAAAATTGACCAAGTTAGAAGAGGAACTCAGGGAGCAAGTCCAACCCAGCCAGAAACAATCTATATAGAGCAACAGGCATAATCTCCAGAGCATCTATGATGATGTTCAGAGCATCAGCAAAAGGAGCCAAATCCAGGATGGTTTTAAGTCCAACTCTGGAATTGACTGCAGAGGAAGAGTCAGCCAAGAGTTGTTTAAAACAATGGCCAGCTTGTTTTGGAGGGATTAGTTACTGTTTCTGGTAATTTGATGGAAGGACTAGCCGCTTGCACCAGACTAGGCATATGAGTCCTGGAAGAACCATAAAAGAGGTTCTGTCAAGCATCCCAACTCATCTGCTGGAAGAGATGGAGGTCTGGATCAGACAGACTATTGAGGAGCTGCTGGTAGCGAGATTCAGAATTTTACATATGAGCAGGACAAGAGGGGGATGTTAGACTTTATATAGAAGTTGACATTATGCACTCTATAATCCATTAAGGTCCAATTTTGGGGAAATTAATCTCAAAATTAATGAGATAAGCTCTCCAAGGGAAAAATTAGGAATGACTTTCAGCCAAGAGGTTATGAGTGAAATAACAAGGGCAAATAAGAATAAGTATTCTTAATTAATCCATGAAATGAACATTGATGACAAGAGTTTCTGTCTAAAATGAGGAGAAAATCAGGAAATCAAGGATGCCAGACCAGGAATCCTGAATATGACAGTGGGTCATATACCCTGACAGGGGGAAAACTGGATCCCAAATTTAATATCATCGTGAGTAAATTGATCACCCCAGCATGACAGAAGGTCATGAGGACCGCGCTCTGAGAAGGTGGTAGCGAGGAGGAAGAGGAAGAACACTGTATGCTGAAGGTCATCCCGAGCAGTGTTGAGTATTAATGAGTGTACTCTGCTTGAACCAATGAAGTATCTAACAAAGTGTCCAAAGCGGTGTTCTCATGCCCCAGTCCTTTTCTTGCTGGAAATCTAGGCAAGATGGGGGATGTGTTGGGATTTTTGCCCATATCCCCAGCCTGCTAGATTACCTGGTATCGCTAGAGGAAAATTCCCTAAGGCGAAGTGAATCAGAAATCAGTTGGCCAAGTTTTGGAGTAACTATGTTTGGGGGATTTTGGGATATTCACCTGGTCATATCTATTGAGGATCAATATGGATGAATACTTAATATCTCATTAAGCGGAGTTGCCAACGAAATAGGGGCATCTGATAGTGAATAACTATCAGGTGTACCAATTGGGATTGGTCAGGTTTCATCACTGACTGATTTGGGAATGAATAGCAAGTTGTGAGGTGAGTGATGCTGCCTGCAACTAGCAAATTGATTGGTTGGTGAGTGACCTGCCATAATGGGTAATAAGTCCCATTACCTAAGCAGGTCGCTGCCAAATATAGTTGGTTCACTTGGACTGAGAGGAAAACGTTAGGGACATGTTTTCTGACTCTTTTCATTTGAGGTCTTGAGGATGTCCAATGGTGAAATCCTAGGCAAGATGGGGAAGACCATCGTTGCCAAGATGAGGATGGGTGATTTAATGGCAACGGCTGCCATTTCATCAAAGAGGTGTCAACCAAGGTTAGACAGCCAAATTACCCACTATATATTCCCTAGGATTTATTACATTAAAAAACATTATCTATGAAAGCATTATAAACTACATTAATACTATCAATTTGGTGTATAGTTAGACTATCAGCTTCTATTGTGTCACTCTATTTTAAGGATTTATTACATAAGGCAATAATTGGAAGACTTCCAGAGAGAGGAGTAAAGATCCAAGTGGGGATCTAGAGATGAAGGAACCACAATCAGGGATAGCTGCTGACTGTGTGTTGGGCTGAGAGAGACTGTCACCAAGGTATTTTAACGAAGATCAGGTAAACAAGAGTATAGGAAACAAATTCCTATGAGTATGACTTTAAGAGTATTTAATAAGAAATACTGGCCAAGCGTTGGGCCAAATAATATCTCAATCAAAACTATGGATAATAGTCTCCATACTATTATCAATTAATACATTCTATACAACGTGACAAAGTGCATGATGAAATTGAACCTGTGCAGTAAAAAGGTTATTGGGTTGATGGCCAATAATCAATCCTAAGTAAATCTTTACACCCCAGTGACAGTCTCTTTTGGCCCAACGCACAATTGGCAGCTATCCCTGATTGTGGCTCCTTCTTCTCTAGATACTTTCTTGGATCTTTACTCTTCTCTCTGGTAGTCATCCAATCATTGCCCTTTGCAATAATATCCTTGAGACAGAACAACACAATAGAAGCTTATGATAGTTTAACTATATATCAAATGGATAATATTATTGTTCTTGTAAAATGCTGTAATTACTGTTTTTTCATTATAGTAAATACTAGAGAATATATAGTGGGGAATTTGGCTGTCTAACCTTGGTTGACACCTCTTTGATGAAACGGCAGCCGTTGCCATTTAACACCCATCCTCATCTTGGCAGCGATGGTCTTCCCCATCCTGGCTAGGATTCCATTGTTGGACATCATCAAGACCTCAATTGAAAAGAGTCGGAAAACGTGTCTCTAACATTTTCTCTCTTCATCCAAGCAAACCAACCATATTTTGGCAAGCGACCTGCTTAGGTAATGGGACTTCTTACCATTATGGCAGGTCATGCACCAACCAATTGATTCGCTAGTTGCAGGCAGCATCACTCACCTCACAAATTGATATTTATTCCCAGTCAGTTGGTGATGAAACAAACCAATCCCAATTGATACACCTGATAGTTAATCACTATCAGATGCCCCTACTTTGGCAGCAACTCCGCCCTATGAGATCTTAAGTATTCATATGGATCAATCCCCTGATGGATATGACCAGGCAAATATCCCAAAATCCCCCAAACATAGTTACTCCAAAGCTTGGCCAACTGATTTCTGATTCACTTCGCCTTAGGGAATTTTCCCCTAGCTATACCAGGTAATCTAACAGAATGGGAATATGGGCAAAAATACCACATGTGAGCCACAATCTCGACTTAGTAAATTACCACCAACAGCTTTCTGTAGTCACCTGGTCCTAAGAAAAATTATATTTCAATACTCTTTAAGGAGGTCTTCAACGTTCTGTCATTCATTAGGTGTAAGGTTGTCTCCAATTTTACTTTTGAACACAGCTATTGTGAGTAGGGGATCAAACTCCTAAATCTTGTAAAGAGCCAAAACAACTCACGTCAGCGATACTTTTAATGGGACATAATTTTACATAAGCAATATGGGCGTACCAAGGGACTTGGAGGGATTGATTTGTTATGTTCCTAATATATAGTGATATATTTCCTGTAATCAGGATCCAAAGTCCTAAGACAGATCAACGCTTCTTTAATTGAAGGGTTTGGGTGCCCATTTAGCTCCAAAACTTGATTAAGAGGGATGTGAATCTTGATCCCAGTGTCACAATAACTTGTGAGCATAAGGTATATAATAGGATAGGGGTATATAGAAGGATCCCATCTTCAGCGTCCACAGCATTAGGGGGTATCGTAGTTTTTTTCTCCAAAGACTAATTATTTGACTTTACAAATAAAGGGCGGATATTCTTGATGGTATGTTCATTTTTTTGGGGTGCCTTTACTTTTAACTGGGAGTTTAAGTATTATCAGAATCTGTACCCTAATAGCAAAAGATATTTTTATGGCTGATAATGCAATTGAACTCCCACATCAGTTGGACTCCAATAAGCAACTTGTAATTATTGTTTTCTAACATGTAAGTGGGGGAAGTAATTAAAAATTTCTAAATCAGAGGGGTAAGGCAGAATTCCCCAATTGCCTTAGTTGAATGATTTCCTGATGTCCCATATTCATCTTTATGAATTAAATATGGAGCCTTTTTTATTTTTCTGGATAAGTTGGGAGAATATTTTGTTAACTGGTGAGCCAATGTCAATTATAGCCAGGACTATAACTTATGAACAACTATCTTTACTCAAACCACTGTAGAGCCAAATTGAGAGTTAACAACTAGTAAACTTTTGTTATGTATTTGTAGTGAAGCAAGTGGAGAATTTTGCCATAGCCAAACTTGGGGCTTTTTAATGCATTTAGAGGTTTTATTTGCTAATTCTTAGCTTTCTATAGAGGAGCTGCCCTCCAAAACTTGTTTGATTAATTGTACAATTTAAAAATAAATAAGCTGAAGATCTTTATCTCCTTGAATAGAAAGAGGTACTATGACTTATGCAGGTGCAGCTAACACGAAACATCCTGAGGCGCTGGGTATAAAACAGAACTAGAGCAAGGGTCTTGAGGCACTCGATTGTCATCAGAATAGAGAGCCTCCTATTCTATACTGAATGATATTTTGCCTTCTTACTTTTGCAACTAAGACAAGAGCTTATAGTGTGGTTATCTTTATTACAGAAGGTGCAGAATAATTTGGGTGTAGGTGAGGTGGGAAGTGTTACTATTAATGCTTAAGGTTAAAGCTTATTATTAAGACAAGGTGGCCCAGGGGGAGGAATAGGTGGTAGGAATCTCCAATATGGCTTCTTTGATATGAAGGAGAGACGTCAAGTTAGACTTCACCACTTTAATTTAGAGTAGAATATTAGTCATGTTTTTAAATGTCAAAAAGAGGTAATGATATCATTTTAAAATAATTTTCAGTAACCAATGTTTGAGCCTCAAGATAAAATCAGTGAGCGAACTCAGTGATGGTTTTTCCTCAATTATGGTTTGTGCACATACAAGTTTGCTTTTTTTGGATGAAGTTAGGTCAACCCAGATTCCCATAGCAAGGCAGCCCTGGCATCATTTCAAGTACAGCAACGCATAAGAAGGGACCATGATGTCTTGAGATATGTGGCTAAGATAATTTGTTAGGTGTTTAGGCTGATGGTTGTTGGTAGCTTCTTCCATAGCACTTTCATAATAGAATAGGAAAGAGAAAATTCTCCCTTTGCCTGGGACGTACTTCTCTTTGAACAAAGTTTTAAATGTACCACTGGAGGAGGTTTGTTGTTAGAGTCAAAATAACATGAAATGTCACTGGGGGTGCTCCTTTATCTAATGAGGATCCAGTATTGTGGGAATATTTGTAAGGATGAAGAGCATCCACTTGATTTTGTAGGTCATTGCTTTCCTTGATTAAAAAATCTACCTGATCATGGGTGGCTTGAAGAGCCAATTTTATGGCAATGAGTGGAGTTAACTGCCAAATTTTATTTTTAGTTTGGTAGTTGCATCTCAAAGTTCAAGTTAGTGTTGCTTGATGGTGAGCATTCATTGCTAAAAGACATGTATCACAGCAGTTAAAATTGCTGTTTCCAAGGCGTCCATGACACAAAGAGGGATCTGAAGCCAATTTCTTATTGTTAATTGTAGTAGTTTCTCTGTGAACTTGGGTTATATCTGGCAGAGAGCATCAGTTTTGGTGGGACAGAGGGGATGTTAAACCACTTGTACTTTATTTAATAGGCCAGGAGACTTAAAGTTCCTGGGTGATAAATTTTGTTTAACCTTTTTTATCAAAAAGCTTTTCTTCTCTAAATGAATAAAGTTTATGCAAGTTTACTAAAAGGCAAAAAGAGTGTGTGTTTTTGCATAGAAACCTGATTGTATGGGAGATCAGGAAGTTTATTTCTGTAATCTCCAAGCGTTTTGATCCAAGAGCTATACTCATTTCCAATTGGGGATATTGTAGCATGCTGGTCGCATCTGTCAAACAGGATTTAATTGCCGCATAGATCAAGTTTGAACCATGATATTAGGGGGTTTAGGTTGAGTGATATTCAGTCACACAAGTTGGAGTTGATCCCCAATATCAAAAAGTCTTGAATTTAGTCTGTAACTATCCTCAACAATAGTTTTGTCTATGTCATCAGATCAGGTTCAATTCCCTTCATCTGACACACAGAAATTGTTGTTTTGGGTAGTAATCCTGACAAGGACAACGCAAAGCAATGAAAATGCTGAACAGGAGTTTGATTTGGAAGGCAATGAAAGATCTTGATCATACTGGGCCACAAAGGTCTCTGAGACACTAAGACCCCACAAAACTTAAAAATTGACGCTTTTTTCATTAAAGTAGTTTATTTCACTCCATATTTTTGTTTTTGACCTCTCTTCTAGTTTACAGCCTTAAGTCCATTTTTGAACTTTGGCATCAGTAAAGAAAACTGTTACACCAAAGTGTTGCTCACTACAGGGGGCTCCAAGCTTTTCGATTTGAAAACATCTATCACAAATAATGGAGAATAATAGCAGTAAAGAAATTCAACCTGCTAATCAGAATAAAAGTGTCACTCAATAGATTAGCACCTCATTATACAAAGTACCCCCCTTGCAGTTCAAAAGCTTAGAGTTTTGGTCTACTTTCCAATTTACTTTAACTTTCATCGAAGTGACCAGTATTATCTCCAATATGTGAACCTCAATGAGATTATCCAACAATTAAAAGATGAAATATATTCTGTGTAGGCCGCTTCAGTCACTCCTGCGCTTCTTTGATGCCATCCACAATGTGGGATCTATATGCCTTGGCTCTAAATCCAAAAGGAGAATTGACTTTGGAGATCAAACACTATCTCCAGAATTTTTTCCATCCTGCCATCCATCACCTCCTATAAGTAGTTTAGTTGCTCCACTTAGAAATCTCCTGACAACTAGATCTTAAAAAACCTTACACTTCCATGTTGTCAATTTAATGCAGCCTCCTCTTTTGCCACAACAATCATGAACCTATTGTCAAAAATTGTCAATTAGACAACAAAACATGCAACCTACTCATATATTAGATAGCAGAATTCACAGCAACCTGGAGAATCAGCAATTTCATAATGTACAACTCTTTTAGGCTTCTTAGAATCAATGCCTCAACCAAGTTGAGGCCCATGTGCAGACTCTTCAGCAGCACTATTAAGAGCTAGTCCCTCATGACCTCACCTCAAGAAAGTGAAGGGCCTGAAAAGTCTAGGGGCCAGAAGGTCCCTGTGGGCCTCAAGGGCCCTCTGGTCCCACTGTGCCTACCCCTTGTAACCCTGACAACTCCTGGAGAATGGACGTTTTGACATCCCTCATTGCCTTATGTCAAATCTGCAATGTGGCACAGGAGTGAAAACTTTGGGTAGATGCAGTCCCTCTTGACCCTAGGGTCACTATTAAGCCTTGTCAGATGAGATGATAATCTTAGTGCATTCATCAAGATTACTGATAATCACATCTCTCATCTGGAGAAAACCTGTTGAGGGTTTGACACCCACTTAAACACCTTAGAGAGCCATCTTCTTCTTTAGCGTGCTAACATCTAAGCATTAAAGGAGCAGGTTGCTCCCATGGACCCCATTAACTCTTTAAACAGAAACTGGTACAACATCCAAGAGGACCTCAAGGGCTTAAAATGATGGTTATATCAGCAGGCTTTTTATGACTATGCTAAAACCAAAACTTTTGAGCATGCATTAATTCCTTGTCAATACCCTTTCCACTCCTCTTGTGACTAATTTAAAGCCTAGTTATAAGGAGAATTTCACCACAGCCAGAAAAGTATTGCCTTCTTTCTATGTGCTTATGAGAGTTCCATGGAAGAGGCTACTGACCAGCAGAAGGTGAAGCATATCTACTCCTGCCCAAATAGTCTCGCTCAGGAGATAATGACTCCCCACCTAAAGGAATGACATACATGGAAACAGCTCCTTAATGATTTAGTTTAGAAATTGGCAGCAACCAAACCCTGGACAATCAAAAGCAAGAATTCATGGATAATCTTCTGAATAAATGGGAGAGCCCTGTGGTGTCAGAGAAACTGGAGTGCAGGAGGTCTCTGGAGGGAAAGACACAGGCCAAAGGTGACACAACAAGGCCAAGTGACCCAACAAAATTAAGAAATTTCCTAAACAGTTAGTATTGTGTTTTCATATAAATTTTTGGAGCAAAAAGCAAACCAGACTGGCCACAATCATCAGGGACAAGAGGCCCTGGGAGCTGGGAAGGGTAGCGTAAAATCCAAGGCTAAGTCCAGATAAATATGAGGAGGTGGAGCCAGCGGAATAGGTGGCTGAGTGGGTGGAGGGCTCACATACAGCAGAGGGTGCAAACCAGAGTGGAAAACGAACTCCAGCCATCACAGATTGTTGGAGAAGAGTATATTTTTTTGTCCAAGAAAGCAAAAAGTATACAAAAAATTGCCCAAAATTCCTAGATTTTATAAGGGGGATAAGAGTATCTGAGAAAAACAAAGCCTTTCTCATCTTGGGACTTAATTTATAGGAGGTTGCTTTACGAAGCTTCCAGTGGTTATTGGAATCTGATATGAGCTACAAATTCGTCATTTTTCAACAAAGTAAAAGCTTTTAAAATTTGGCCAGATTTTGTAACCTCATATCTTGTGATTTTCTGGGTCTTTAGTTCAATCCCCCTGAGCTTATGCTTCAAAAAAGCCGTTTTCCTCAGCCCTGGCTGGCAAAGCCAAAACCCATTTTTTGTCAATGACCTTAAATAGGTCATTGGTGACCCTTAGGGGTTCTGGTCTCTGCCCCAAGGGCTTGTCAGACTTGGCTTCAGAAGGGTGGTTAATTCCAGAAAATTTGTCACTAGCTGTGACATGTGGTGTTCACCAGTCAGTTCTACGCCCAATCACAGCCCTTAGTAACCACAAATTACATTACCTTAGATGATGCCATAACAGCCATCATCTAAACATTGAGGTGTTATCCTGAGGTTCAGATGCACATGATCAGCCTGAAGAATGATTTTGCGTGCATTCAAAAAATTAAGGAAGTACTTAATGTGATACCTGCATTGACCCTAAATCCTAAAGCCATCGCCTCTATCTCCTTTAACTGCCAAAGGTCTATGTTATCAAAAACCAGAAGAACCTTTGACCTCAATTAACTTACTGCTATGGTTTCCATAACAGCGCCAAGACCTGTTAGAAAAACTTGCAGAGAAGGTGGGAAAAGTCTGTCAACATGAAAAATGAGGCACTTCATGCTGGCAACCCTATCTCACCTCAAGAATTATTAGTGAATCTAATGAACCTGTAGCTATTGTACCTGAAGAAATTTTAGTCCATTTGCATTAAAGAAATTGATACTGCTCACTCTTCTTCTGTAAAACTCTTATGTTTCAAATGCCAACCTCCACAGTTCAAGAGTTTGGTTACTCACATTGCTGTTCAAGTTTATATAACTTCAGTCCACATCATTGTCAACAATTTTCCCCATGAATGTCATTTCATCCAAACTGATGAAAGGCAAAAAATTTCTCCGGATTTGCCACATTACATGGAGTATGGCATGGCTGGACTGTAGTGTACTCAGTCCATAGGGGCATATTCTTCCTTATCTATCCGTTTTTGGAAGCTTTCTATGAATACCCCTGCTGTTGCACTGAATAACCCCAAGCTATGAACTTCTCCTTAGGACTCAGTCTCTCTGGGACTACTCTGAAGCAGTGCACTATGATGAAGGATTCCCATCTCTGCTAGGACATTGAATCCCCCTGGTTATTAAAATATTGTGAGATGCCAAGATGGAGGTCAAGGCTTGAGCTTGCCTATTAGAGAGTGAAAGCCAAATTGAATTAAGTATCACATGAGGAACCTTCAGGTATGAATGCCCAACCTGCAGTTGATGGCCACAAAAACATGTCATCTATCTGCCTTAGCTGACCACTATACTGACAAAGTCCCAGGTTATTGTTGATGCCCTGGTCCACGTCAACATCCCCTATGGGTACCTACTGGAGATCTGGGGTCTAGTCAACCCATCAGTCAAAGAGGTTCTACCCTGTCCAGGAATTATATCCTGCCTAAGCTAGATCCATATTAATGTTGGTGGCTAACCTTACTGACAAATCTAGAGTAGTGGGCCCCAATACTCTAGCTAATTATGTTTACTCCTACCAGTAGAGGCTGTTAATGACGTCCACAGCTTTAAAAGTATAAGTAATTTGGTTCAAAAATGCCATAATCAGTGGCTCTAGTTGACACTTGTATTGGAAAAGAGCTTACTGTGGAACAACAGAACCAGGTTAAAGAATTATTGGAGGAGTACTCAGACCTCTTTTAGACCTCTACCTACATTTTGGAAAATGAGTTTGTCCTACATCATGTAAAGACTGGATATGCTCTCCCCGTTCAGTACTTTTCTTACCAAAAAAAGTAGGTTTAAGAGGCCCAGGTGGTGGTAGAGCTCAAAAAACTACTTGGCGCCAAGCTATTGGTGCCATCTCAAAGTCCTTGGGCCTCCCCCTCCTGTTAGTTCAGAAGGATGATGGCAGTCATCACGTTGAGATGGACTACTGCCAGCTCATTCCATCACCAAGAAAGACAGTTATCCCCTTGCCCCAAATCAATAACTCTCTCCACTTGCTCGCCAGGTCACAATACTTTTATGTGATGGATATAGCTAGCGGATAAAAACAGGAGGAGTTCACCCCTAAAGATTAAGCCAAGTGTGCGCTCATAGTCAATGAGGGGCTATTTAAATTCACAAGAATGCCTCAGGACCTTTTCAACGTGATGGCCATCTTACAATGCGCCATGGATGGAATTCTTGGGGACTTGAAGTTACCTGTGTCCTCATATACCTTAGCAATATCATCAAATTTTGCAGACCTTCAATGGTCATGTGGAACACCCCAGGAAGTCTTCAATTGTAATATGAAGGCTTCAATAAAACTCAAACCCTCAAAGTTCTCTTTCTTCCAATCAGAAATGGAGTTCCTCAGACATAAGGTCTTGAAAGATGGTATCAGCTCATCACAGACAAAGTTGACGCCATTAAGATGTCATGCCCCCAGAGACTGAGAGATATTCAGGTATTCCTTAGCTTGTTAGGCTATTATCATCAATTTATCCCTTAATTTGCCAACCTAGCTGAGCTCCTGTTCTCTCTCTGCAAAAAATGTGCTTTTGAGTGATGGTCTAAACAAGAGCAGTTTTAATGCTTTGTAGACCGCTCTTTGCACTAATCCCAATATAATTTATCTGCACTTTGATTGACCTTTCTTTCTATTCAAATGCAAGTGATGTTGATGATGGGGCCATCTTAACCCATCGTGATGAACCTAGGTCAATCATCTGGCAGCTTAATTTAAAAAGACTGTTGGGACATCTATCCAAATAAAAGCTTCATGTGGATCTGACAAAAAGAGCTGAATTTGAGACAAAGGTATAGTCAAGACTATTGTTAGGGGATAATTCCTGATTAAATTTAAACCTCCTGATATTAATGTTCAACCCTGACTTGTGCAAACAAATTTTACTCAACTGAAATCCCAAATTCAGGGTTCAAACCTGATCTATGCAGAAATTGATTCTTGCTTGTCAGAGGTGACCATAATGTTGCAAAATCCCTGATTGCTAATTAGTATAGATCTTGTTTTGGAAGCGCTTGTGAATTTTATCCCAAAATTACTCCATGATCTTATATTAATTCTGCTCTAAAGAAGGTACAGTTTATTTTTTTTTTCCATATTGATCTGACCTATCTCTATTCAATTAGGGACAAAAACATCTTTGGATTTACTACTCAAGGAACTATATTCTGAAAGAAAATTTTTCTTTATAGAAAAGTAAAATTTATAATCCATCACCCAGGAACTTTGAGTCTCCTGGCTCTAAAGTAAATGACGAGTGGTTTAACACCTCCTCTATCCCTACAAAATTAGCTCCCTGACAAATAATTTGAGTTCCAAGTGAAATTATTATTATAATGGACAATAACAACTCAGCTTTGGATACCTCCTCAAATCATGATGCTGCCTGTCTCAGTGACTAGGTGATCAATATGCAAGTAGGAGAAATGACAATGACACAAAACCTTTTATTTCCAAAATCATTGGAGGTGAACTTTCAAGCTCCATACATGGAGCAATAACAACTACAACAACAGGCTTCACTAAAGCTCTCCAGCTCCTCTTTTTAGACCTTCATCCCTGGAGGCTGAGCTGATAGAATATGAGCTCTCATGTTACCAGCCCTTACAATGAGGTTGGCTGATATTTCCTCATTTTCTAGAGCATGTTGAAGCTGGACGTTCAGAGCACTATTTGCTTCAAACTGTACATTCCACTTTGAACCATCTACTACAGGTAGCTAAGTCCATCATCAGGAATTAATCCAACATTTACAGTTATTGGGGGGACTTACTATTTGAAACTCCTCCAGTTCTATCAATCTGCCTCTCTCTTTGGAATTGTAAACCAAAGCGCCATATTACAAAATTGGCAACTTATCAATGAGATGCAAGTTGTTAACACATCTTGATGAGGGAGGATATGAGATTCATTTGAGTAAAACTCTCCATTCATTTTAGTCAATTAGAGGTTATAATTATTAATCAGATTAGATATCAAACCCTTTTTGGTACAAACCCAGATTGATAACTTAATGATCTCCATGGATGACCGCCTCCATTTTCTGGAAAAATTGATCTATGGTGTATGTAATACTCAGTACAATCTCCATTCTTTAAGACCACCAGGGATGCCAGGCGATGCTGGCCCTCCTGGAATGCTTGGCGAGCCCAGAGCCCTGGTTGTGATGGTCAAGCTGGTGTATAGGGATCCCCTGGACCCCCTGGGCCACCAGGGCCCCTGGCCCTCCTAATCCTAGTGCTGACCCATGTTTCCTCAATGATTGCCTCCAGTCTTTGATTTGGAAAATTCAAAATCTTGATGTCCAACTAGGACGTGTAGCCCAAGAGCATAAATCATTTAGATGGAGTGCCTCTCTTGCCTGATATTGCTCTAAACCCTCATCATGAAAGCCTTGGGAACTTGGAAACTTTACACGCTGTGAATATGTGGCTTAAGGCAACAAATGCTCACCACTTAGCAACATCAACTTGAACTTTAAGATGCAATTACCAATTTAAAAAAATGAAATTTGGCAGTTAAATCAGCTCATCACCATAAAATCAGTCTTTCATGCCACCCATGATTGGGTAGATCTTGTAATTAAAGATATCAATGGCCTACAAAGTCAAGTAGATTTCTCCATCCTCACAAAAATATTTCTGAGATACCAATTCTTCTTTAGGTGAAGGAGCGCCCCAGTGTCCATTCATGTTATTTGGCCTCCAACTCCTACAAATAGCACATTTTAACCTTCATTTAAAGAGAAGTACATCCTATGAGAAGGGATTATATTTTCTTTCCTATATTGTTATGAAAGTGCTATGGAAAGAAGCCACCAACAGCCAGAAGCTCAAACTTCTGATAAACTGTCTTAGCTGCATGGCTCAAGACATTGTGGTACCTCATCTAATGCATTGCCATACTTGGAATGATGAAAATCCTGCCTTTCTTTGGAATTTGAGAGCGACCTAACCTTATTCAATCAAAAGCAAACTTTTATGGAGTAAGCCTTAATCAGGGAGAAACCATCAATGAGGTTTAAATCAATTATATCTTGAGGTTTAAACGTTGATCACAGTGGATTGTCTTACATTAGACTTTGCTATCACCACATCATTTTAAGAATTTAAAAATGCCTAATATCCTACTCTATATAAAAGTGGTGAAGTACAGTCTGGCGTCTCTCCTACATATCAAAAAAATCCATCTTGGAGGTTCCTGCTGAACTATTTAAACCCACTGAGCCACCTTGTTTTAATAGTAATAAGCATGGTCCCAAGTGTTAGCAGTTACACATTCTTTTTTGCCTACACCTGAATTATTCTGCACTTATTTCAAGAAAAACAACCAAATATAAGCATATATTTTATTAACAAAGCAAGGCGGCCTTAGATCATACACTATAGGGCAGGAGGCTCCCTATGCTGATGACAATCAAGTGCCTCAATCTCATTGTTTTAGCTATAGTTCTATGCCCAGTACCTCAGTATGATATGTGTTAACTGCACCTTCAGAAATCAAAGTACATCTTCTATTCAAGAAAATAAAGATCTTCAGCTTCCTTATTTTTTATATTGTCCAATTATCCAAGAAAAATCTGGCGGTCAGCTCCTCTATTAAAACCCAAGCGTTAGCATAAAATTTTTAAATATATTGAAAATCCTCAAGTTTGGCCATGGCAAAATTACTCCGCTTGCTTCACTACAAATACCTACCAAAAGTTAGTTAGTTGTCAATTCTCAATTAAGCTATTTGGTGGTTCAAATAGAAGTAGTTATTCACAAGGGTAAAGTCCAGGCTAAAATCAATACCAGTTTGACAGTTGAAGCGTTATGTCCTTCTGACCTATCAAGAAAATAAAAATAACTCCAGATTTGATTCACAAGGATGAATTTGGAACAGCAGGTAATCTGTTGACTAGGGCAAACAGGGCGTATTATGCCTTACCTCTCAAGTCAGAAATCTTTAAATTACTGCCCCTGCTATCACGTTAGAAAACTATAATTATGAGTTGCTTATTGGAGATCAATTGATGTGAGAGACAACTGAATTATAAACTATAAAGAAAAATACCTCTTGCTACTAGGGTATTGATATTATTAGTATTTGAGCTCCCAGTCAAAAGTAAAAGAGCCCCAAAAATGAACAAGCCACTTTAAATATCCTTTCTCTATTTGCAAAGTTGAATATCAAGTCATAGGAGAAAAAAACTATGTTACCTCTAAGGCTGTGGACGCAGAAGATGGGATACCTCTTTATGCCCCCATACTATTAATGTACCATCTGGCTCTTTTATCATGGATATAGGGATCAAGATTCACATTCATATTAATCATGTTTTGGATTTATTTGGACACCTGATCCCTTATATCATTGAAGCGTTGATCTGTCCTGAGATTTTAATTTGGCCTACAAGAACATGATCTCTATATTATTAGGAATTTGACAAATCAAACCATTTTCCCTCAGTATGGCCCCATCACTTATGTAAATTTATGTCATTGATAAATATCACCAACATGAGTTGTTTCAGATCCTTGCAATATTTAGGGTTTGATCCTTATCAACAATAACTCTGGCCAAAAGTAAAATTGAATACAACCTTACTCCCAATGAATGACACAATGTTGAAGAACTCCTTGAAGAATATCACAATAATTTTCCTCAGGACCAGGTGACTATGAAAAAATGTCAGGAGTAGTTCACCAAATTGAGACTGAGGATCAACAATATAAAATCTCAAGCATACAGAAAATCTAAAGTCAATGAACTCAAGTGGTCCTAGAGCTAAAGCAACTGTTAGAAGAGGGACTACTTGTGCCTTCTAAAAAGCCTATGGGCTTCCCCACTTTTATTAATTCAAAAGAAGTATGGTAGGCAGTGTGTTGTTATACATTATCACCAACTAAATTCTATTATATGATAAGATAGCTATCCATAATCGCATATAGATGATTTCTTACACTCAGAAGATAAATTCCCATTATCTTTCAGCTATGGATCTCACTATTTGGTACTGGAAATTCAATTTATCATCTGAAGACTATGAAAAATGTGCCCTCATTTCAACTGAAGGATTATTACAGCCCACCCAAGTGCCTCAGAGGTTATATAACGCCCCTGATACCCTTCAATGAGCCATGGATGATCTCTTAGGCAATTTAAAATGCTCCAGTTGCTAGTTTATATAAGGAATATCACCATTGTGAAAACTTTTACTGATTATATGGCTCATCTTAGAAAAGTTTTCCAATGGTTACGGCAAGCTTTTATAAAACTAAAGCCATCAAAATGCTTTTTTTCAAGGTAAAATAAATATTTTGGACCATAAGATAGGTAAAGCTGGAATATTCCAATAGATAACAAGATCATGGCCATTTCTAATATGTCTCCCTCTAAATCCCTATGCAATGTACAGGTTTAAAGAGATGGTGGGATATTATCACAAAGTTATTCCACACTTTGCTGATATCAATAGGCCTCTAGTATATTTGTTAAATAAGGATATATCCTTTTAATGGAAAGAAGAGCAGCAGCAGGCCTTCAACCTATTACTTGTAGCTATCTCCCACAATCCAGTACTTATACATCCTAACCTTGACAAACCCTTTTTACTTTTTACCTATGGTAATGATAAGCTATAGGAGCTATATTATCCCAGCACTATGAGAACTTTATGGATCATCCCATTGCCTAACATAGCAAACTCTAGCCAGAGCTGAACGCAACTATATCATTATGCAACAAGAATGTTTGGCAGTACTAATGCTATCAAGCATTTCAGACCCTATTTATATCTAAATCATTTTACTATAATTACTGCCATGCTTCATTATAATGGCTACAACAAATGAAGGATCCTGATGGGAGGTTAGCTCAAGGGCGTTTAAAGTCAAAACTATGATTTATACTATATTTATCAACCAGTTTTATACACCAAAATGCAGATTGCCTACCCAGGCTCCCCATATTAACTTTAACTGACCCTGAGAAAGATTGGCTCTACAATATCTTAAACTAACCACATTTATGGAATGAAGAGTCCCCGACCCTTCAAAAGGAATTAGCAAAAAAATTTTGGTAGATATTCAGGCTAGAAATGGTAAACTGTACAAACTAGAATCTCAAAAATGGTTCCCTACATATGACCTTCAGCTCATACTGACATCATATTAGAGGGACATATTAAGTCAGCCATGGGGAATTTGGAAAACTCACCAGTGGTTAAAGGTCCAAGTTATTGGGAAGGAATGCTTATCACAATTCAAGATGTATTAGATTTCTGTTTAGTATGTAAAAGTCAAGCTGGACCTAATCTCTGGCCTCAACATCATTTGGTTTCACCCTGTGAACCCATCCATACTATTGGTATTAACGTTGTGGGACCCCTCCCTCAAGCCTCTAGTGGTCATCCGTTTTTCCTTCTAGCTGTAATCATTTAACTAAGTATATAAAAGCTGTATCTATACCCTCCACATCAGCAAAAGCTAACGCCACATTCCTATATAATTGGATTATCACCCAGCATGGGTGCCCTAATATAATTCTCTCTGATAATAGTCAGAATTTTTGATTGTCAATTGTGCATGATTTAGCCAGACTAAAGGATCCACTCAGGTATTTTCCACATCTTATCATTCTGTAATCAATGTAATGGTGGAGCGTGTGAACAGTACTTTAACCTAAACACTCCATAAAATAGCTACAACTGACCCCCTTATTGGCCTAATATTTTTCTAGTGTAATTCTGGCCTATAAAAAAGCTATCATTGGATTATCAAGATGATTCCTTTTAAGCATTGTATGAAAAAATTTACAGCTGCTTTCTAAAGTGCAGCCCATATTAGATCAAGCTTCCCAAAGGCTACTGAGTTACTATGAGAAGTATCACTAATGAAATTTATCTGACTTCAGGCCCTGGCTTCTGAGAACTTATCTGCTACCACTACTAGAGAAACTAATCAGCTAACCAATAAGCATTATCCTCTGCATAACTTTTAATTAGGTGATATAGTCCTTTTCTACCATCATTTTCCTGATGGTCATGACAACAAATTGGTAATTAACTAGTCAGGGCCCTACAAAGTTATCTATAGACGAGGTAATGTGCACTTATCTGTGAAGTTCACCCAAAAAAATGTGATAATCAAGTACACAGTTAATTACTCCAGCTGTTTTCCCAAGCACCAAGATCTAGAGGGTGCATTGTCAGGATTTTTACCCAAATTAAAGATTTGTATGTATCTGATGAAGAAAATTGAACCAGATCTGAATTATAGTTAAAACTAGAGGTGAGGTAATCCTTGACTAAATTTAAGGCCTTATGATATCTGGGTTCAACCCTGACTTGTGCAAATGAATGTTTCTTTACTGAAACCCCCAATATAGGGTTTAAACCTAAACTATGTGGAGATCAAATCCTGCTCAACAAGTAACCAGAATGTCACATAATCCCCAATTACTAAATAGTATAGACCTTGGCTTGGAAATGATTATTTACCTGAAAATAAACCCCTTCTCTACTATATAATCATTTTCTAAGAAAATAAAGTTTACTCTCTTTTTGCCATTAATTATTTGGCCTATCTCTATTTATTTAGGGAAAAAACATCTTTAGGATATACTATTCAAGGAACTTTATCCTGAGTGAAGAATTCTTTTTAAATAAAAATAAAAATTATAATCTATTACCCAGGAACTTCAGGTCTCCTGGACTCTAAAATAAAGGACAAGTGGTTTAACACCACCTCCATCACAACAAAGACTTTAATCAAGGATGAATGGAACTATAGCATTGCTTAATGAGAGTGCGTGGCAGTCTTGTTAGCAATAAGCACTTCTGGCCCTACCTCTATGGCACCCACTTCACCATTGTCACTGACCATTCCTCACTCTGATAGATGCAGAAAATGAAGGGCCCATATATGGCTGGTTAGCCAGAAGAGCCCTAAGGCTGATGAAATATGATCTCACTAAAGTCCACTGCACAGGACAATTCACCAAAATGCTGATGGTCTCTAGGATGCCAGTGCTTGCCTTAGACCCCTCAAGAGGACCAACTGTACAGTCTAGTCAGTTGGCCAAAATTTTGGGAGTTGGAACTCCTGAGATCCAATACAATGTTTAAAAAATGACCAAGGACACTCAGATCAAGGAAGGAATGCTGTACAAGAAGGTCAATAAAAAATGCAACCACTACCTTCATCATTCTTCTCAAACTGACGTTATACTAGAAGAGAATGGGGCCATGGGACACAGAGAAGTGAAGAAGTTTCACAAGTGGCTGAAGAAATGATGCTACTGGGACCAAATGGTTGAAACCATTCAAAAATCATGGAAGCATGTATGACATGCTGATACCAATATTGAGCCAGTCCCTGATATCAGCACTCAGGTGTTGCCCATTGGGTTCTATTAATGTTGCTAGCATTGATGTAGTAGGCCCTCTTCTTACCGGATTGAATGACCATAAATATCCTCTTAGCCATAAGACATTTGACCAAATGGGTCAAAGCGATTTCTCTACCCACTGCCGCTGCTAAAGCCACAGCTCTATTTCTTATTTAACTTATTTTCACCAGCATGGATACCCACAAACTTTACATTTGGACAATGTGTTAGATTTTTCTTTCAGTTAAACCAAGGACTAACTTCGCTTTTTGTAACTAACCAGAGTTTCACCATCTCTTTCAACCCATCAACCAATGTGGTGGTGGAACATACTAACAGAACCCTTAACTCTATTTTGCAGAAGATGGCTGACTCTAACCCTACTTGCTGGAATCATTATTTACTCAGCGCTTTGTTTGCAAACTGAATAAGATGACATTGGATCATCAAGATGCCACCTTTGAAGCTCTATATGGGCGTTCTCCTGTTTACCAAATAGCTTTCAGCCCCTCTTCAATAACTCTGTACCTGAGAATTCATATTTATATGGGCCTTAGCCAAAGAAATTATCCAGTTTTTAGCCCTTACTACACAAGGCATTGTAACTACCACAGAAAGGGAGACATCCAAATTTAATTTTAGCTGACACTCCTTACTGAGTTTACAATTAGGTGACCTCATTCTCTTTTATCATCATCAACCAAGAGGTCAACAGAACAAGCTCAACGTTTTTTGGTCTAAACCTTATAAGGTCATTTGTAAGGTTAACTCAGAGTACTCCATTGCTGATGTCAATCAGGAGACAGTAATAAATTGAGTACATAGCCAAATCCTTCAGCCCTATACCCCCTCTAACAGGATCTTGAGGGGAGCGTTGTCAGGATTCAAGACAATGAGTAACTAAAAATTTATACTTCTGAAATGAGCCTTGATACGTCAACTCTTGAGACAGTGTGAATGAAACTGTACCCTGAAGGCACTGACTTAAGATTTGATCAGGAAGCATCATGTGCATGAGAATCAATGGAGATGCCTTCATGAATTCCATCCCTGCTTCCTGAACTTCAAGATATACAACCCCCACCGCTGCAGTTATGAGGACAATGAAGAACAATGAGGGTGCTGACAAGGTGGCTGAAATAAAAGGAAGTGAAAGATCCTGATTGTACTGGGCCACAAAGGTCCTCAAGGCACCAAATCCTCCAATCTCTGTAAATATTGATGCTTTTTAACTCAATATAGTGGTCTATCTCGCCTCATCTTTTTTGATCTCTCTGCTAGTTTACAGCTTCAAGCCCATTGTTGAACTTCAGCATCAATTAAGAGAACTGATGATGATAGAGGATGCAAAAAAGCTGACCAATGAGCTACAAAAATATCTGATGACTAGTCATACCCTGTGATACTCAAATTTCAATTAAAATTATTTCTTCATACTGATGCCTTGTTGACAGTAATTAAAGCTATTTTAAGTTAAGTAAAAAATGATGAAGAAGAGCATCCAGTGGTGTATTTTAGCAGAACATTGATGCCAGCAGAAAGTAACTACATCATAATAGAGCGCAAGTGTTTCATAGTGATTTATGCCTATAAACAATTGTGAGTGTACATACATGGGACATACTTCAAGGTTGTGACTGACCGCTTGTCTTTACACTAGTTACATAATTTTAAAGATCCAGAGGGATGAAACAATGAGCTCTGAAACTTTAAGCCTTGATTTTGAGAAGATATACCGAGCAGGAGAAGCAAATCAGAATTCTGAAGGATTATCAAGATTGCTTACTGTTTAAGTTGTGTATCAGAAAGTGGATGAATTGTTCTAATATTGTTAAAGTATATACTGGTTATAAACCCCGTTATATTTAAAATGCTCAAGAAGGCAAAGGAAAATACCAAAAATAAAGAATGGACAGCTATACAAGTTGATGACAGAAAATTGTAATTAATTTCTAAACTATAAGAACAAGTGGAAATTATCCAGGTCACACACAAAGTCATTGGGCATGGTGGCCTAAAAAATGATGGACCATTTATGCCAGTATTTTCATTGGGAAGAAATTAATTATGATGTTGTGTATTATCTGGCCTGTTGCGTGGAATGTCAAAACATAAGCCCCACATGAATGTGAGGGATATTGGTTAATACATCCTGGGTTCACTTTGCACATGGTGTCAATAGATGTGATGGGACCCTTGAGTGTTAATACTGAGAGAGTAAAGAACATCATAGTCATGATAGACCATCTAGATGGGTGAAGACATATGCTTTGAGCAGAGTAGATACTACTAGCACAGCAAGATTCATACTGGACCAAGTAGTATACTAACATGGATGCCTACAAGTATTGTTATGTGGCATGGTTAAATGACATCATAGTGAGGACCAGCCCTAAGGATAAGGCTGGGTGCCAGGAGGCCCAGAAGGTGAAGTTACAGGCCCTCCCTGACCTCAGGCACACACTAGACCAACGCTGGGTACAAGCTAACTATGCCCATTTTGGTACTAGTGAGGTGCCTAATGCCCACCCCATACGTCACCCAGGCATTAAAATGAATGGTTTACTCAACTAATGTAGATGGTTCAATTCAGTTAGTCAAGTAAAGGGGTTTTGAAGCCCATTTCATTTATGAAATCACATGTTCAGATCAGATCCAACTTCAATTGATTAATTGAGTGAAGTCAGTTTTGGTGTTTTCTACCAATTTGGATGGTAGTGTTTGCATATTGGTGAATCAGTGCTTGGGACCACTTTGGCAGACTCCAAATTTCCCTGACAAAGTTTAATTATGTTTCCTGTGAACAACATTCCTTGTTGGCCAACTTCCCAATAAAACATTTTCCCATTTTTCTATTTTACTTATGTTATTTCAAATGATCCTGTGTGTGGACCCCATTGAGGAGGTCTCACGCTACATTCCCCAGATCATTTTACATATGATCTGGTTTTCCCCTAGTGCACCATGGATTTGCCCAGGTTCCCTCCCACCTGGGACGCTTACCCTTTTCCTCTTTGTGCACCACATCGTTTTTGGTGTGGTAATTTTTATAATGATAAAACTCCTTTTCTTGAGTTATTATTACTACAGCACCCTCTGCTGGGCTCTAGTAACTTTGGTAATAATGGCTAGTTTCCATGTGTTGGCTCTGTGCACCATGAACCAACACTCAGGAAACAGGAGAGTTGTAGACACTATCCTTACATTAGTCGACCAACCACTCAATTCTATGTGCACAAACTTTTTCTGTGTGGTACTTTTCCAAAGTGGAAACGGTGGGTGCCAGCTGTGAACTTTGGCTGTGGTCAGCTGCAATGCTGTTTCATCTTTTTCCCACAGGTTGGAGCAACTTAGCGTTAATATGGTTGACCCCATCTGGAAACTATCTACCCTTCATGCTCATACTTTGTGGATACAGATGCTTTGATGGCCAAAAGTCGTGATTCCCCAATTTCCACCAAAATTAACGATTTCTATTTAAATAAACGAGTTTTCCTTTGAAAGCATGTTCAGATGATGCTGGTGGAATTGGTGCAGATGGGCCTGGGGGTATTGGCCTTGTATAACGTCAGGCATTCCATTGCCATTAGGGGAATAGGGTCATTTGCATCAGAAAACGCGTTTTATAATGGAAACCTGGTCTCTACCTCTGACTGTTCATTAGTTCTTATGGCCTGGATGAGGACCCTATTCCAGTATATCAAATAACCACTGAGAACCCTCGTTTGACCCCTACTATGATCTGGGGCACCCTTGAAGCGGAGAAAGAACTTTGTTTAAAATATGATAAAGTATATGCACATGCAGAAGGCATGGTGGGGTATGTGGCTTCAGTATAAAGAGTAACCAACTATCCCTCCCCCTTCTATGATTCCAAAACATACTCTGATGGCTTGCTTGAGCCAGAGGAAATTTTTTTTGGTGAGGTGTTGTCATTGTCTACCTTAAATAAAGACCATTCTGGGTACTTTCTACTGACTGCTACCCTCTCCTCCCCTTTAGGGAAACTCAGCACCACTATTTTTTGTGGCTACTGGAGCCTCTGAAAACTTTATGGACCGGAGCCTAGCCGACTACCTTGGACTGAGTTACTTGCCAGGTGGTATGGTTAAGGGAGGGGCGTCCTAAGGTATTCCCACTCTGAAGATCATTGGGACAGTGGACTATCAGGCTGGCAAGTACCACTTGTCTGATCATTTCAACGTGGGAAAAAACTTCATGTTCTATACATTTTGAGTGTGGAGTGGTAGCAAAAGATTGATGCTAGAACCACCGGATTAGGAATACGCTATCCCTCACCTTGAAGAATGGTCACACATTAGTTGTTCCTTTGTCAGAAGAGAATGCCCAGGGCAAATTGCCACACTGGCCCCACCTTCACCCTTATAGCCTTGCCCCTTTGCTGAAGCCCTCAGTGGAAGCTCCTATAATTTCTTGCTTGAAGGGTCTAGAATTCTCTTTTGAAGCAGCATCCTCTAATGCACTCCCTGAGCACTATGAGTTTAATTGTGACTTCAAACTCACTGTGGATCTGGTGCATATATCTTCCCCCATTTGCCCATTGGCTGTCCAGGAGGAAGAGGCGTTGGATGATTGAATGAAGGAACAGTTAGCCAAGGGTGCGATTTTTCAGCGTACCTCCACTGTATGCTCCCCCCTTCTCTTTATTAAAAAGTCTGATGGTACTCTGCACCCATGTGTCGACTATGAGAAACCTTAACAACGTCACTGTACCAGAACTCCATCCCATCCCTTTATATTCACAGATTGCGCGCTATGTGGAGAAGGTGAAAGTCTTCTCCAAGCTGGATTGCCTCAATGCATTTAATCAGATCCGGATAAAGAAGGGCCAGGAGTGGTTAACCGCCTCCCATACCAGAAAAGGGATTTTCCAGTTTTGGATCATGCCCTTTGGGCTTAAGAATGCCCATGCTATTTTTTAACGCTACATTGATGCAGTGTTGGGGGACTTGTTAGGGGTATGTACGGTTGCCTACATGGATGATATCCTGGTATTTTCCCATGATCAGGAGTTCCATGTAGTACATCTTAGGCAAGTGATGGAGAGGTTAAAGGCAGCCAGCCTTACGCTGAAGATTATCAAGTGTGAATTTTCAAGTCCAAGGTCACTTTTCTGGGCAACGTCATGTTTGACCAAGGACACATGATAACTCCAGACAAGGAGAAGGCGATTATTAGTGACCTACCCCTACTTCAGTAAAATAATTGAGAAGTTTTTTTAGGACGTGTACGTTCCTCAAGAAGATCACGCCAAACCTTTCTAAGGTGGCAGCGCCCTTGTATAGGTTAGTGGTGCAAAAGTGCTTCAGTTGTCCCCCATTTTGGAGGATGATTTTCTATGCTGTGAAGTGACCCTGTTTGTAAGGAGAATGTCTATAACTCTCCTGTTCCCAGCGTGGTATTGCATGGTGCACAAAGCCAACGCCAGGTAACAAGCTGTTAGTGGGAAACTTATTAGAGCCCAGCAGAGGGTGCTGGAGCAATAACAACTTAGGCAGATAAGTGCAAGTTTTATAATAAATAACCTGCCAAAAACGACGCATTGCACAAAGAGAAAGGGGGTAAGTGACCCAGGTTGGAGGGAAGTTGGGCGAACCAACAGTACTAGATCATAGCTTGAGTGTATTGGAAATGGTAAGGTTAATAGAGTGTAAGACCTCCTCGAAGAGGTTCGCTCACAGGAGCACTGAAATACCATAAAATAAAACGTAAAAGTGGGAAAAATGTTTATTAGGAATTCAACCAACAAGGAATGTTGATTGAGGAAAACATTTCTAACTTTGATGAAGAATAAGGGGTTTGCTGAAGTGGGCCCAAGCACTGACCCATCGATAGGCACACCCTACCATCCAGATTGGTAGAATACGCTGAAACTGACTTCACTCATGTAATCAATTGAAATTGGATTCAACTGAATGTGTGATTTTATAAATTAAATGGGTTTTTTAACCCAGTTCCTCGACTAACCAAACTGAACTGTCTGCATTTGTTATGTAAACTGTTCATTTCAATGCCTGGGCTGACATAAGTGGCTGGGCATTTGGCACCTCATTAGTACCAACCTGGGCAAATTTAGCTTGTACCCAGCGTTGGTCTAGTGTGTGCCTGAGGTCAGGGAGAGCCTGAAGCTTCACCTTCTGGGCCTCCTGGCGCCCAGCCTTATCCTTGGGTTGGTCCCCAATATGATGTCATCTACCCATGACATTACCCTCTCCCCCCAATGGGGCTCAACACCCCCCCAGGGGCTCACGCTAGGGAAAATTTCTTGTGGGCTGGTTTAACTTCATGGCGGTGATGGTTGTTTTGGGTTGAGATCCAGAAGCCTGGGGGAAACGCTTGTGGAAGGCTTTAATCAGATATTGGGCATGCACACAGTCATGCGCTGGAACTCAACTGTTCTCTGAAGTGCCAAAACCCTTCCAGGATACCAGGCACTCAAGTCTTTGTTTATTATGGTGGGAGACAACTATTTTTTTCACCTCCCACTCTGGCGCCCCATCCACGAGATAGGCCTCAGGAGTCTCTGGTGGGGGTTCCTTAAACAAAGTCAATTTGCTCTTGCGGAAGACAGAGAAGATCTGAAATGAAAAGGGAAAATCTAGCTGGTATGAGGCATGGCCCACATTTCTAGCAATGCGGTAAGGGCCAATCCTCTTTGGCTTAGCTTCTTGCATGGCTTCTTGAAGGGATGTTGCAAGCATCAAGAATCACGAGATCCCCTTCCTTATACGCTGGACCCACTCAGCGCTTTCCATCAGCGTTCTCTTTATAAACTTGCATTGCCACCTCCAAACTTGTGAAAACCCCCTGGTGGACCTTCTTAATAGTCCTGGAAAAGTCCACCACCACTTCAACCTTAGAAACACATCTGGGCTCCTTTTAAAGGCGGGGTAAAGCCATGGTTGGCAAAAAGGGGACCAACTGATAGACAAGTGCAAAGTGTTGTTGTAACTAAATGGGCCATAGGAAGGTGAGAAGCTCAATCTGAATGATCTGCAGCGGTGTAACACCGCAAGAACTGCTCCAAGCACTGGTTCACTCGTTCAATCTGCCCATCTGATTGAGGGTGATAGGCAGTCAAATTGAAGGGGCGAATCTGAAGAGTCTTATACAACTCTTCCCAAAAGATTGAGGTAAATTGGGGTCCCCGGTCAATGATAATCTCTTGAGGAACCCCATGGAGTGCAAACACCTGCGTGACAAAGTGCCTGGCCATCTCAGCCACAGTTAGTCATTCTGCAAGGAATGAAGTGGGCAAACTTTGTAAAATGGTCCACCACCACCATTATGGCATCATAACCATCAGAGACAGGTAGTTACACAATGAAATCCACTGATAGGG